>APFE031695683.1:25270-57944 GCA_000404065.3 Pinus taeda | reverse complement strand
GTGAGAAATTGTAACATTCAAAGTAGAGAATATGTTCATAACTAAATTAAATGGAAGTTTGTTCTATACATGGATGGCTTTAATGATAATATCACGAGAGTCACTACTAGGGAACTTACACACAATTTTTAGATGATACAATAGATCCAAAAAAATGAGAAATTGTAACATTCAAAGGTAGAGAATATGTTCATATCTATATTAAATGGAAGTTTGTTCTATACATGTATGGATTTAATGATAATATCACGAGAGTCACTACTAGGAAACTTATATAAATTATTCACCCACCCATAGTTAAAAATTATGTGGGTAATTGGTGTAAGTCTAGTGAGTAGAAATAACTTAATTCAACATTTAAAAAAAAAAAAAAACTTTCATGTTGGGTTAGAACATTAACAATAGTAAACTATGATAATTATGTGACTTATGTTTATGTGTTTATTTATGTTAAGAATGGGAGTAAACAAGGAAAAATAACCAAATAGTTGAAAAGGATTAATGTCATTCTCTTAACATATTGTGTTTATCTCATGATATAATTTATAGTACATCAATTGGACCACTCTAGATTTAGATCTCAATGATAGCTCATTAGTGTATCATGACAACATCTCATAAAATACAAGGTTTACAACCCATATCTATGTGGTCTTGGACTTTGTGATTATCTATGGGCTAAAAGTTAGTGTCATATTCAATATGAAACTAATTAACTAAGCTTTGATGAAGATATTCCTAAAAACCCACCAATATCTAGATGTCTAGAAGTGAGCAGTTGGCATGTCTAAACATTACTAATGAATAAA
Source organism: Pinus taeda (assembly GCA_000404065.3). Classification (NCBI taxonomy): domain Eukaryota; kingdom Viridiplantae; phylum Streptophyta; class Pinopsida; order Pinales; family Pinaceae; genus Pinus; species Pinus taeda. The sequence continues at coordinate 57,135 of APFE031695683.1, read as the reverse complement.
TAAAATGATTATTGTTGGGAGACCAATTTCTATGCTGGAATTCCCAAATGTTGGTTGAATTTTGATTGTGATAGGACTTTGAATCTTGAAGGGTGATATTTGATATTCCCCCTTTTCAAGTGCAAAGTGAGATGTTTTGCAATAGTTCATTCTTGAATGAATCCAAGATGGAGCTATGAATTATTAGGTAGTGTTTTAGTTGCTTTATCACTAACTATCTTTACTTTGTTTGGTGGTTTTTTTGGTTGACCACTAACTATCTTCCATTGAAACTAGTTAGTTATGGTTTACGATTAGCTAATCATATTTACAAAATTTGGTTGTATTTTGATGATCACTAACCAGTCTATTTTGAATAATATAGTGGTTTTTGGATGACCATTAACCAAATTGATTTTAATAATGTGGTGGTTTCTAGTTTACCACTAATCCTCTTCCATTTCATTAAGTTACTCCCCCACTTACGGCTATAGTAGAGTTTTTTTTATCATTGTACTCCCCCCTTGAGGTGTGGAGAGTACCATTTTTGAATTCAAAGAACATATAGAATTGGATCTGTCCCAAGCCCAAAATCCGTTAGATGACTACATGATATCTTTTTTCCTTTTCCATTTTTACTTTTTTCTATATCTTTATATATGCCTTGACTAGGAAATAATATTTATCTAGCCTCTTTATCTCTTAATTTCATCTCCAATAATTTATCCATCCATAATGAATTTTCTTCTTAACTTGCTCATTCTTTCAACATTTTTATGATAAATGATTTGTCTTCCCACAATGAAGACAAGGATGGAAATCAAAACATTGACTCTCCATGTGACCAACTCTTTCAAAATGTTGGCACTTATTACCAATATTTTGAACATATTTAATCACAATTTTAATTTTTCCGACATCAACATAAATTTATCTTAACTCATAATCTACTAGGTTTTGAAAGGAATTAAATATTTTAAGATGAAAACGTATTTTTGAGTGCAAAATTTAATAAAACGTTTGCACATGTAGGATTTGATCCTTAATAATAATATTTATTCATATTAGATTTCAAACTGTTTTTTGACCCACCACGATTTTAACATTGAATCTCTTGATTTGCATAGTACTTATAACATTATATTGAAAATATTCCTATTTTTATTTATTAACATTTAATATACATATATTTTATATATTTTATAAAATTTTAAGATGATATGAAATATTGATGAGAGAGAGAGAGAGAGAGAGAGAGAGATTACCGAAGATGTTACCATATTCCTATGAGAATATTAATAATACATGTGTATGTTTGTGTGTGTAAGTGGGGGGTGGGCATGCATACATTGAATTATTTTTGTTATTAATATTTTTTTCGATGTCCATACATTTAATTTTTATTTAATTTTTATTTTTATTTAATTGTTACATATCAAATCCATATAAAACATCTAAATAATAAGATTTTTGAGTTAGGATATGGGAATGGATTTTTCCTCTTTTCATTCTCATACCAAATCTCTCTCTCCCCCCTTATCTATGTCTCCACAAGAGGATTGTTTGTTTCCCTCAACTTCCCCTGATTGTCCTTCCCCATAGGTTTCTCTATCCAATGCACAGGAAGTATCCTCACATTCTCATTACCATTATAGCCTTCAACCTTGGAATTCCAAAGGATCCTCCACACATTGTTTTGGAGGTATGGGACCTTCCTCCCATCCTAAGCTTGGTGGTCATTCATGGGGGTATAAATATCACATGTCCATAACTAAATTAAAGGCCAGACTAGACGTTGTTGTTGGAAAATAGTTATCAATAGATGGGGCACTTCAAGTAGTGAGGACTCTAGGGGAATTTTCTTCATGATACTTGAGTCCTTCAATTGTTGGCGTTTGGCTAGCCCACCTAAAACATTATCCCTAAGAGGAGTGGTAAATAAAAAAATTTACACACTGTATTACTTCAATATCTCCCTCATAAATAAAATATGTTGCACATAAATCAATTCAATATCTCCCTCATAAATAAAGTAATTTAAATTAAAAAATGTACCCTTAGAAGTATTATACTTTATATAACAAATTATTTAATTTAAATTAATTTATTTTTCTATTGATATAAAATATGTTATTTAATATGGACATTGAAATATTTTACTTATGACTAATAGTAAATTGCTTTTTATTATTAATATATTTTTGTTTAAAAACAAAAAATTGTGATTCAAAGGTCTTCTATTATTTTATCATGAAAATGCAAGAACAAAATGCACCTCAACAGCTCCCCTGGCTTCACTCCAACTAGATTTGTTAGTTAGGAGAGTCGGAGTATGCATAAGATGTTTCCATTCAACCTTTATTTCCAATGGGATGATTAGACATACAAACAAAACATGAGACAAAATGAAAATCGAACATGTAAGCATAATATCATGAAGGTGGCTGAGGAGGAAGCACATGAGGTGTTGCAAATATGTCGAATCTCTCATGTTGGAAATACTGGGGGGGGTGAATCAGTATTCCTTAGCAATTATCACTTTTAAATATTTTTAGAGCATTAGTTAATCTTCAATTACTATTAATGTTTATGTAGTAATAACGGTAAATAAAATAACACAGTAGGCACTAGAATTTTAGTTAAAACCCCCTTCGAGTTGAAAACCACTGAACAATTTTCTAATAAATTCTTTAATCTTTAGCCCCAACTGACATGAAAGCAACAACTTCCTAGAATTTAAAAAAAATAAAATTCTCCAGCTCCCACTAGAAGGATGCCCCAACGCCCTGGTTTCTTCAGTAATCAACTGAATGGATTCCCGAACACCCTAGTGAGCCACAACTCACCCTAGAACCACCCTACCACCCTGAAGTGTTCACAGGCCCCAACCTATAGGCGACTTCATGCCCCTGCCTAGAACCTCCCAGCCACCCTATAATGACTAAAATAAGACAAGGCTGTGGATTCCCAAACCAAAGACAACAATCCACAATACAATAAGATGTACAATGATTTTCGTGTACTTGACCAAATACCCAATTGCTCTATGACCTACAACCCAACCATGACATCATCCCAACAGTGACTCCTATACCTCCCAACACTACCTCTTTGACTCTAGGCAGAATGACTCTTTCACAAATGACTCTTTTACAATCTTTACAATGATGACTCTTTTACAAATGAATAATTTACAAATTACTGTTTTACAATGATGACTCTTTTATAAATGACCCTTTTACAACATTACAATGATGACTCTTGGCTTTAACAATACTTCACAATATCTAGATGGTTGTCATGTCTTCAAGGATGTCCCACTGCAATGCTTCCTCTGATTTGATACTTCTTCTCTTGAATTTTTGCTTGATGTTGTACTTGAATCTTCTTCTACCTGCATGCAAGATTTTCCCAGTGAAACCAATCCCAAAACAAAACAAAATACCATTCAACTTACCTTTGCCTGCAAAACACATGTAAGTGCATAATAATGAATAAATTAAACTTAAAATTACAATGTGTACCTGAAGTGTGTTTGTCACTTGTGTTGTTGACTTGTTGCAGCAATAGACAAAGACTCCCACTCTTGATATACATCTGGACTCTATGCAAGACAATATCCAAAACTGACCTAAAGATATATACAATAAAAATTGATCACGGGCCCTAGACTTGTGATGGACCAAGTTCTAAGTACAACAACAGAGACCATTCTATAAATTATGACAAAACAAGTAACAGGAACTTAAAACATCATATAGATTTAGCAGACTTGGTGTAGCATCAAGAATATGTAGCATCAAATGTGTAGTATAAAGAATAGGACATTCGAAAAACTAATTGTGACATCTAGAGACATAGAGATATAACCAAGACCTTGTACATACTTACAATGTCTTGAAAGAAAATATGTCAGAGATGATACTCAAAAGTAAAATCCAAACACTAATCATATATACCTTTCGAATTATTGACCGGAGAATCCACAGTATAAACATTTTTATACCAACGTTTCAAATCCCAAATGGGATCCATCATCAGGGTTAAGAATGATGATAAAAGAAGAGCAATCAAGACAGAATAAATACTTATGAGGGAAAATTTTTAGGAACACACTGTCGGTTAGAATCTTAAATTAATTTTATTTTTATTTTTATTTTTACTTTTTATTTTTATTTTTTTTATAATTACTTTTATTTTAATTAATTTTTGAGGGTATATCAGGATTTAGATTTAGTTTAAAAGATTGAACTAAATTTTTTTTATTTAATTAATTTAATTTCTATATAAATTAATTTAATATATTAAATTAATTCATATTAACAATTATAAATATTTATAATTGATTAATATGATAATTAATATATTAATTAATAGTTATATAGAAAATATTATAACATTAAAATGTTAATTAATATGATAAATAGTTAATACTAGAATATAAAGGGATAAAAAAATTTTAATTCATATACAAATACTAGGATAATATATCAATTTCTATATATAAGTTAAATTAATATATTTAACCAAATCATATTAACAATTATAAATAGTTAATATTTATAATTAATTAATATGATAATTAATATATTAATTAATAGCTATATAGAAATTGATATATTAAAGAATTTTAATGATAATAATTCTATGATAAAAAGTTACTGACCACTGATAATAGAATAGGGTAGGGATAACATACCTGCTGAAGGCCTTACCTGGGGATGGGTTGGCACTTTTTGATTTCACTGATCAAGGGAAGCCAGCTCCCGCTAATCTCCATACCATTGTCTCTGTTCAGATTATGACGATGCTTAATAATCTCAAGTGCTTCTCTGATCTTTCGCCTCTGATGCTGCTCTTCCCTTGCGATAATAGATGTGTTTTCCAGACAGATGTGGTGCTTAGTCTTCAAGGAGTGTTCTGCCAAGGCTGAGGTACGAGATCTTCCATTCCTAATGTCAGCGCCATGCTCTTTGAGCCTTGTCTGGAGGGAGTGACATGTTTCACCTATGTAGCTTTTTCTACAGGAACAATCTATCTTGTAGGAAACTTACCCTTGACTGTTGATGTGTGGTCCTTACTACAGTGATCCTTGAATGTGTGCGTTTTTTTGCCTTCTAGGAGCTCAATATTGAATATGTTGTATCTATATAATTTCGGATCTTCCAGGTCTGAAATGTTGTCCTTTAGTATCCCTCTGAGTCCTCTTTCCAACCCCACAGGTCTAATCAAGATTGGTCTTCAAGAAAGAGTTATGCACCATTTCCCACGATGAGTTAATTATAGACTGGTTCAGTAGAGAAAAATTGTATGAAGTGCAACGTATCACTGTTGTGACCTTCGACCCAAAAAATGATACCCAACAAACTACAGTCCATTCTTTTTCTATCACTATTTATGAAATTTGAATCCAATGCTCACAGACAAAGTTATGACGATTTTCCTAATGTTGCCTTTTTGACATGGAATTCGGGATCCTACAAACCATATCTGAAATTTGGTCATGAGGTTTATCAATATTTTAGCTCAAATGATTTTTAATGTCAGCTTCTGAAGCTTCTCACAAAAATATTTATAGCAAAAATTCCACTATGACCTATTTGAAGCCACAAAATCCCTACTAGAGGAGGATATGAGGGTCACTATTTATATGAATGTCTTGAGTTGAGAGTGTCTTCAACAAGTGAATTTTTTAGGGATTTTAGGAGAAAACAAACATTATTAATTATTGATTATTAAATTACCATAACCAATTATGAGTGACATGCCACAACTCCATAGGGTTTTATCCCACTAACTTGGGTTACTAACTTCAAACATGAATATCTCTCAAAACGAGAAGAATTACATGCAATGCCATATATCAACTGAAACATTGCGATGAGTAGATCCATATAGAAGATCCTTGACTCATAATAGAGTAATTTTTGAATTAAAAATTCCCATGGAAGATCAGGGTAGCCCTTGGTGCTGCTTGGGTTGACATCAATGACAACCACTGATCAAAAATCTCCCCCTTTGGCATTGATGGAAACACAAGTACTCCCCCTATGATTATTATATCTCTTCCTACTACCTTCTCTCCCCCTTTGTCATTGATGGAAAAGGGTAATTCCCCTTGAAAAATTGTCATCCCGTGGACCTGTAAACACCTCCACTCCCCCTTTCTACTTGGTTAGATAAGAGAAAGATTCTAATGATAACTTGGGAGAATCCCAAGATTTTGGTGAAGATACTTAAATGCTTCACAAGGTAATGGTTTGGTAAATATGTCAGTAATTTGTTCCTTTGTGCCAATATATTCAAGCTTGATATTCTTTTTGACGACCTACTCTCTAATGAAATGATATTTGATTAGAATGTTCTTTGTTTTGGAATGCATCACAGGATTTTTGGAGATACTTATGGCACTGGTGTTATCACAGAAGATGGAAATAGTCTCATCAAACTTAACTTGAAGATCTTGCAAGGTTTTCTTCATCTAAATAACTTGAATAAAACAAGTTGCTACCACGATGTATTATGCTTCCACTGTGGATAACGAGATTGAAGACTGCTTTTTTTTAATTAACCATGAGATAAGGCAACCACCTAGGTAGAACGTTGCTCCACCAGTAATCTTACGATCATCAACACTTCCTTCCCAATATGTATCTGTATAAGCTTGGATGACCAGATCATTTCCTTTAGGATGCCATAGACCATATTTTTTTGTGCCCTTAAGATATTGAAGAATTATTTTGACGGAAATGATATGAGATTCTTTTGGTGCTACTTGTCCAACTGCCTGCATCACATCTGGCTGGGGGGTTGTCACATATAGGAGACTACCAATCATGGATCTATACAACCTTTGTTCCACATCCTTTGATGAGTCTTCTAAGCTTAACTTGCAACATGTTACCATGGGGGTAAGGACTGGCTTGCAATCCTCCATCTGGAATTTCTTGAGCATATCTTTGATGTACTTGGTTTGATATATGAATATTCCTTTATCCTGCTGAGATATCTCAATAATCGTTAGATTGTCTTGATCCACTATCACATAGATATTGCTTGTCAGCGCTTCCTTTCTTGAATCTATAATACTTCTACTATTATTTTCCCAATGAACATGTAATGAAACTACCATCTTTTTCTAACTACCTTCTGTCAATTATAGACTTGTGTCATATACTTGATGACCCTATGTATTGCAACAAGAATGTTGCAACTGCTAGGGCTACCAACTTTACTTATCAACCCGTGGTTCATACAAACTTGGAGATGACTATGTTATATACACAAGTAGGAGTGAAGGTACTGCCTGATGTCACTGCTCATTTGGCAAGAGACCCCAGGGGTTCCAAGTCAGACTTATATAGGGTCAGAAGAAGCTTGATTTTGATGGAAGGAGAGCAAACCTAGTCTAGGGGAGAGATATTCTACTGCGGAAATGAAGAAAAAAACATGCAAACCTAAATCACCACAACCTAATTAATCATGAAAACAACTAGACTAAGCAGAATTGCTAAACAACACTAATCAAATGCTAACTATATAAGTTGTAGAAGTAAAAGAGCATAGAACTAGACTAAGGGGTGAACAATGGAAACTAGGCTAAGTCTGTGTTTAGGTGGAAGAGCAGTCGGAGGTCAAAATGGTGAAAAGAGGACGTAATGTGCAACACTGTAGGATGACTGTTGGATCAGGCGAACGATTGAGATCGAAAAGTAGGAAGTTACATAGGTAAATGGGCAGACATGGTGGACTAACAGGATGGATGGTTGGGATTATATCGCGGAGGCGATCGGTAGATGAATGACAAAGATTGTTCAAGCTAGTTGGCAATTTGGTGAAGCAACAGTCATCCGATCAAGAGACAGATCGATGGTGGAGAGTTCAAGGTGATAAAGCAATCAGGTGATGTGGCATCCATCAGATCTAGCAGGGTAGATCGATCATGGAGATTGGAGCACGAAAAGAAACGTGCGGAAATGACGAGCAGGTTTTGAGGGTGGTAAGCTATATCTCGTGCACCCTCAAAGTTGTAAATGGTTTTGTATAATTTTGCACGATTAGCCTCCCCGGCTGACATGTAGCACGGGGAAATAGCCCATATCATGTGCCCTCGGCCTGATAATGGTCAGACGGAAATCCATGCGATATCACACGATGGCTGTCAGATCTAGCAAGGTAGATCTACGGTGGGGATGTGACCGAGCAGGTCGGTGAGCAGGTGCACGACAGCCGTCAGATCTGACAAGGTAGATCGACGATGGGTATTTAAAGGGAAAAAAAAGTCAAACGCGAAAAGTGGATTTGAGCGGTGATTGGATGATTTGGCTTGTGAAAGGTGTTTTACCGGTAAAATTGTTTAAACATGAATTATCAGCTCCTGCGCAAGCATTTCGGGCCAAAGGAGAATGACAGTATGAGTGAGGTCTTAGGTAGAGGGTGATATGACAGCTGACTAGGAAATGAGTGAATGATCATGAAATGAACCAAGCAACAATATGATGAAGCACGTGATTGCATTAAATGACAAACCCTATGAAAACCAAAACCCTATGTTTTTGGGGTTATTGCAGGGTTTCTTCCTCACATCATGGTCCCAGAGGGAGGAGGTGAGGTCGAGACACCTGTGAGCATCCTGATGGATCTTTTCTTTGCCAACCTACTGATTAAATGAAAGTATAAATGGAACAAACTAAAACACAACTACTTTATTCTACCCTGCTATAATGGATTGCAACTATTCAATCAAATGAACAGGAAACAGGAAACTACTTAAGTAAATGAGCAAGAAACCAGAAATTTGTGCTGAACCATTGTAATGAAAATGTATCTATTTAACCAAATGAACAATCAAACCATGCATCTATGCTACTGCTGTAATGGAAATGAACTGCTTAAGTAAATGAACAGAAAGCAGGAGTCTATGCTAGATTATAATAAAAGAAAGAGGAGCTTTGGTTGCTAGGGTTGGGCCCTAACCCAAGAGCTTTAGCCCTCTGAGTTAACTCAGCGCTGGCTCAATTCAAAACTCGTCTTCATTATCAAATAACATTGTATTACATCAAACTGTTACAAGTCAGAAGGTCTGAATACTAGCTAACTAACTTACTAACTATTGGTTAACTGCCTAAGAAAACTAAGGTCCTAAGCCTCTCTATTTATACATCTAAAGTCTCAATGAATTCCCTCAAAATTAGGGAGGTACATCTCCCAACTTAATGGTAACTTTTCTTTTCACTTTCACTAGCTCGGTTACCTTCTAGTAGGGAGGTTGCTTGTACTTCCACTTGCTTGGTTGTATTTTAGTACTCCTAATTTGGATGTGTGCACTTTTATTTGATGGAGGGATATTCGAATGGATGGGCAGTAAATGAGGAGGATTTACCTCATGTAATTCCTCTCCCTTGTCTCATCTGAGTTTTTACCAAGGTCTTTTACCATAGTTCCTTGCTTTTACCTTTTATCCCTACATTTCCCTTACTTTTATCTTTTATTCCTGCATCACATTCACATTAGACCACAAAGCAAAATATCCAACTCTAACTTAACTCATAAGCAAAATATAATCAAAAGTATGCAATAAGTTGTGAGAATAGTTGGTTTGGCTAAGGTAGGAGGTGAATTAAGGCTAATTAAGGACCATATAATTACTCAATGATGAGACTCATCATCACCCCCTACTGAAAGTGTTGCTCATCCTCTGAGCAACTTAGTGGCTTTGGCAGTCTCTCTGGCATCTCATGCTTCTGTTGTGGTCTTTTCTTCTTGTTTATAGTAGTCTTCTTTCCTTTCTCCTTCTCCCCACTGATCTTTGATCTTCAAGCTAAGCGGCAATGTGTTATATGTTTTAGCAGACATGTATATTATCATTTCTTTAGAAGCCTAAACAAATCCTCATAATGTGTACTTTCTTGCCCTTGGACAACAAAATATCTAAGTGTTAGTTGAGGATTACTTGAAATTATATGTTGATTAGGGTCATGGGGTTTGATCATTTAGCTACTTCTTTGTCCCTTAGGCCACTTAGCTCTTTTGTTTTTTGATGTTCTTTCTTTTTTTGTTTCAATGCCTTCTTTCTTTTCTGTTTCAGCATCATGTTTATTTATGTTCTCCTTCATCATGTCCCTCGGTATTAGTTTCTTTTGTATCCATCTCCTCCCCATCTAGCTCTGAATCTTCTTTTTCTTGTTTTGTCTCCTCCTTACTGATAGAAGGAATAACATCATAGATGAAGGTTTTGATGTCATCCTTTGCTGGTAAGTCATTGAAGACTATCCATGTTATAGGGATCCTGAGGTTTTGGAGGGCATAGCCTTTTTAGAGGAAACTAGCCACCTTTTTATTCAAAAACCAACTACCTCTTAACCTTTAAAAATTTTGATCAAATGATCGATATGAGTGAGTGAGTAGGATACTTACCTATGGCCTTAATGCTACACTACAAGTGTCAAAGATCAAAGGTGTTGTTGATGGTCATTCTTCTTCCTCCTCTGTTGTCTGCTGATGGTTTCTTGACTGCAGATCTAATGTTGTTGTTGTTGTTATATGGTCATCTTTCTGCCTCTTCTATTGTCTGTTGTATAGAGGGAGTAGGAGTGTGTGTTAAGGTAGGGATGATGGTAATGGATGAGGTGATGTGTGGAAAAAATAATCTTCTCCTGAATTGAAGTACTGAATTGAAAAAAAACAATGGAATTTATGGAGGGATGCATGGTAAGGAGTGGGGGAGACGAACATATGTGAGGCAGGGCACCCTTTGGATCTTCTCTTTGCTCCTTGATCATCTTTCTCATCCTTCTGCAAACAACAATTATGTTTTTTTTCTTTTTCTTTTATTATTGTACTTTTTGAAAAACACCTAGGCTGCCTCAGAGAGGTTTTCACCCTAGGTATCTACCCTAGGCACCTCAAGGAAGGTTTTCACCCAGGGATCTTCCTTTTTCCTTCCATTTATTCTCATCCTTGGGTCCACCTCATGGAGGTTTTCACCTGAATCCTTATTCTATTTTTTCTTTCTTTTTCAATGACCTAATGAGGGAGGAGCTAAAACTTGCTCCACCATCATCATTGTCTTATTGATGTTGTCAATGAACTCTTGTTTAGATGAATGCCTCTTGTATAATTTCAATCTGTACCCATTAACTAGCAATGGAATGGTTTCTTCATCTATAGTCCTGATTCACACTGAACCATTGTCATGGCATCTTTCCACCACATATGGTCTGAGCCATCTTGTTCTTAGCTTGACCTTGAAGTCCTTGTACCTTGAATCATATAATAGTGCCCAGTCTCCTTCTTGAAATATCTTCTCCTTGATATCCTTGTCATACTAGATCTTTCTCTGGAGCTGAATTATCTCTGTATGGAGGAGGGTCTGCATTATAAATTCATCTAGGCCATTCAAATGGAACAGACTTTCTTTTTTTGCATGATTGAGATCTAAATCTAGGTGGGTTGCCATACTCAATGTGTTATATTCAAATTCAATGGATAGCAAAGCCTTGTTTCCATAGACCAGCTCATAGGGTGTGAATCTAGTGGTGGTCTTCCATGTTGTATTATAGGCCCAGGTGGCCTCAACTAGTCTCTCAGCACAGTACTTTCTGCTGTTGTTCACTACCTTGGTCAAGATGTTTCCAGTGCTCTGTTGGTCATCTCCACTTTCCCATTAGCTTTTGGATGATAAGGAGTGGAGGTCCTATGATTGATCTTGTGATGCTTGAGCAGTTCTTCAATCATGTTGGAGGTGAACTAACTACCTTGGTTTGTGACTAGTTCTCTAGGGTACCCAAATTTGTAGAATAGGTTCTCCCTTAGGAACTCAGCCACCTTTTCTTCTATTGTTGCCTTGATTGCTTTGGTTTCTACCCACTTAGTTAGATAACCAATGCACACAATGATGTGTTGTTTTTTCTTTGAAGGAGGGTTGATAGGCCCAATGAAGTCAATGCCCCACTGCTGCAATAAGAGTAACCATCTTATGATTCTAGCATTTCCATCTGGTTTGTTCATTAAATATTTAATTGTTGCATGATCAGTATGCACAAATTTCTGATAGCCTGTAATGTAATGCCTAAACTTTTTCAATGAATGCACAAAATCCAGGAGTTCTTTTTCTATCACAATATAGTTTAGCTCGGCCTGTGACAGGTTTTTACTAATAAAATAGATGGCATAAGGCAATTTCTCTTATACTTGTCCTAAGGCTACTCCTATGGCTTTATGTGAGGCGTCAACATGAATGTGAAAAGGGAGGGCCTAGTTTGGGCCTATAAGGATTGGTGTAGTGGTTACCTTACCCTTGAAAATTTCCAAGGCCTCTTGATAGTTCTTTGACCATATAAATTCAGAATATTTGGCCAATAAACCAAACAAAGGAGAGGCTAGATTGCTGAAGTTTTTTATGAATCTTTTGCAATATCCAGCTAGCTCTAAGAAACTCCTAACATCTTTCTGCTTTTGTGGAGGTGGGACCCTTTGGATGATGGCTACCTTGTTTGGGGCCACCTACAGTCCTCGCTGAGATATGGAATGACATAGCACATTCCATTCAGCCATTAAGAATTCACATTTTTCTAGACTAAGGGACGGGTTCATCTTAATGCATTTACGTAATACTTTGCCTAAGTTAGCCAGGGCTTCCTAGAAATCACAATCATAAGGTCTAAAATCATCCTTGTAGATCTCCACAGCGTCATGAACTAATTCAGCAAAAATACTTAGGACTGCTCTCTGGAAAGTGGTGGGAGCATTGCACAGGCTGAAAGGAAGGACTCTATAGGCAAAAGTACCCCATGGACAGGTGAAAGTGGTCTTATCCTAGTCTTCTAGACATATTTGGATTTGTTTGTACCCACTAAATCCATCTAAGAAAGAAAAGAACTTCTTCCCTGCCAGACCATCTAGAACTTGGTCAATGAAGGGTAAGGGAAAGTGATCCTTCTTTGTGGCCTTGTTCAATTCCCTATAATCGACACAAATCCTCCACTTCCCATTTTTCTTGGACATTAACACTAAAGGAGAGACCCACTCATTGTCAGAGATAGGGTAAATGAACCATGCATCTAACAGTTTCTGCAATTCTTCTTTGACTATGTCTTTGACGGTTGGATTCATTCTCCTTTTTGGTTTCCTGATTGACTTGCAACCTTCCTTGATGTATATGTGGTGAGTACACATCTAGGGGTGTACTCCCTTCACTTACTTGTAGCTCCAAGCAAAGGCCTCTAGGTTCTCTTTCAACAAGTTGCAAAGATGTTCCTCTTCTGAAGCAGAAAGAGATGGATTAATCTTCAAGGTTCTTTATGGGCCAAAGTCTATGGTTTTGACTCGAATTGGGTTGGAATCAGCCAAGCATAAGTCAATTAGATGATTTTTTAGTGTTTCTTTTACTTCTTCTTCTAGGGGTAATGAACTAGAAGTTGGAATTTGGAGCAGGTGTTCAATTAAATCGTCCTCAGCTTGCTACCCTCCTCCTATGATGGCTTCCAAAGTATAGAGTTCGGTAGAATAAATGTTGGGTAGCGGAAGCCCCGTGCAATGGTTAGGGGGCGCGAAGCCAAACATTTTGGGTAAAGTTAGGGTAAAGACTCCACTGAAAGCATGGAACGCGAGTTATAATAGGTCAAGTCAAAGGGTAGTCCGCGCAAAAACAATGTAATGAAATGTAAATAGAGTCAGCCCGTGCAGGGATCACGGGCCAAGGAAGGGTATAAATAGAGCAAGGCTCTATGGGTAGAGGGGGTAGAGTTGCAAGGCTCTATGGGTAGAGGGGGAAGAGTTGCAAGGCTCTATGGGTAGAGGGGGAATAGTTTTGATAGTGAATCTGAAATATGAAAGGTAATGGGTTCTTGAAGAAGATAGTCTGAAAGCGTCTGTAAGTCTGAGTCGAGGGTTGGGGTAGTAGGTAGAGGCTCTGCAGCTATGTGCACAGAGGCCTGGAAAGTCCACAGCTATGTGCATGGACCCCTGCAGCTTAGTGCATAGGGAAAATCTAGATGTATTCAGGATAAAGTGGAAATAAAGATAAGTTTCTTCTGAAATTCTGTGTTTCTTCTGAATTGTCATAATATTTGTTTAATTTCATCTGCTTATGGTTTGAAGGAATATAAATATGGGTTTATTTTAATACGCAAATCAGTTGTGTTGGTTCAATGTTTGCTTAAAGACCTCGGTAATTGGTAACCACATCATCTAATATAATAGCGCACTAAAAAGAAAAACATAATCAAGCTGGATCTGTGCGAATACTGAGCATCACAGAGCTATAAACTAGTGCACGAAACCTCCAGACCACACCAAGGCGTCCCTAGGGTGTGAAAACCTAGTTCCAGCACCCTCCCCTACTACCTCAGGTGAGACCTCAGTTCGCGCTCCGTGGGCTGTTGCCGAAAGGGCCAGTAGCTACGGGATTTATTTTGTTAAATAACTCTTCCGAACCTGGGTCAGGCCCAAATAAGCCAACAAATTGTTCTGTTTCCGGGACCGGGATCTGCCTAAGGGGTGTCTAATGTGGGAACACTAGAATCCTACATATGATACCTACATTAGCTGGAGAGATGGGAATATGACCATTAAGAATGGGCATATGTCCAAACAATTAGTCCTATACCCTCCTGCTCAACTCTCCCTAGAACAGGACTTACCTTTATGGTTGGAGGAGGAACACTAGAATCCCTTGTTTCTAGTTGCCCTAGAATGGCTTCTAAAGGCAGTCTTGATGTCCTCATAGGGTAGTTGGTAGATATCTCTTCCTGATAACATATGTAAGGTGTCTAGGATATCCTCCCTTACTCCTCTAAGTAGGACCAGCTTTAGTGACTCAGGGTCAAGTGTGCACCTAGCGCTTTTGTAGCTGAGTTGGAATCTTTCTTCGTAGTCTTCTAGGGATTCATCATGGCCTATGGTTATCCTGAAAATTTCATCTATAGTGTCCTTTGACCTATAGTAGTCCCTATATTTGTTGTTAAAGGACTGCTGCATTTGATCCCAAGTTGTTATACTATCTCTAGGTAAACCCATGAACCAGCACAATGCTGCCTCCTTGAGGGTAGATGGAAATAGTTTCAATTTCTTCTCATCATCTGTGTAGTCATAAGTTCGGTTGACAACAACAAACTCAAATAGGAAAGTGTCAGGGTCCGCTGTGGTCAAGCCATGGAAATGAGGTATAGTAGAGGGGCTTATGTTCTTCATTTTAGTGTCCCCATTGGTTTCCCTGTTGGGGAAGGCACTCCTAATTCTCCCTCTATCTACTTTGTCATTTAAGTGTTCAACCATTGGTTCAATAGGAATGGGTTCTTCCTCTTCTTCTTCTTCCCCTATAGGTTCCTCAAATATGTCAAGTTGCTCACCTAAAGGGGCTTCCAAATTCACCATCAGTGAAGAAGAAAGAAGGTTGACTATTGCATGAGGTGGGGGTGTTTGGCAAGAAGTTTCCTGAAGTATCCCTAATCCTACGAGGCATGAAAGGAAACGTTTTTGGGTCTTTGTGAGGTTTTTCTTGAAATCTATGAAGTAATTGCAGAAAGGAAATTGTTGATTAAATGAAAAACAACTAACATAATGGAAACTACTTACATAATTAAATTGATGATGGAATGAAAAACTACTAACAAAAGGAAACTATTTACTAAATTGAAATTTTTGGATGAAACTAGGTTAACTTGCAAAATGGAAAGGAAAGCAGATAAATGACAAAATGAAAGAAAGAAACTAGATTAATTTTGCAGAAATAAACTAATGGAAGAAAGTTGGAAACTAGAAAATAGAAGAAAAGAGTAGTAAGCACTACTACTCTGACACCTCCCCGACAACGGTGCAAAAAAGTGATGAGCCTAGGTATTGCAACAAGAATGTTACAACTGCTAGGGCTACCAACTTTATTTATCAACCCAAAGTTCGTACAAACTTGGAGGTGACTGTGCTATATACACCAGTAGGAGTGAAGGTACTGCCTATTTTCATTGCTCATTTGGCAAGAGACCCTAGGGGTTCCAAGCTAGACTTCTATAGAGTTAAAAGAAGCTTGATTTTGATGGAAGGAGAGCAAACCTAGTCTAGGGGAGAGTTATTCTACTGCAGAAATGAAGAAAACAACATGCAAACCTAAATTACCACAACCTGATTAATCATGAAAACAACTAAACTAAGCAGAATTAGTAAACAACACTAATCTAATGCCAACTATCTAAGTTGTAGAAGTAAAAGAGTATAGAACTAGACTAAGGGGTGAATAATGGAAACCAGGCTAAGTTTGTGTTTAGGCAGAAGAGCAGTCAAAGGTCAAAATGGCAACAAGAGTACGTAATGAGCAACAACGAATGAAGACCATTGGATCAGGTGGGTGAAGGGTAAATGAACAGTTGAGATCGGAAAGTAGGAGGGTACGTAGGTAAATGGGTGGGCATGGTGGACTAACAAGATGGACGGCTGGGATTATATCACGAGGGTGATTGACAGATGAACGGTGGAGATTGGCCAAGCCAGTTGATGATCGAGTGAAGTGAAAGTTGTTGGATCAAGAGACAGATCGACGTTGGAGAGTTCAAGGCGATAAAGTGATCGAGTGATGCGACAGCCATCAGATCTGGTAGGGCAGATTGATGGTGGAGATTGGAGCATGAAAATAAATGTGCAGAAATGATGAGTAGGTTTGGAGGGAGGTAAGTTGTATCTCGCATGCCCTCAAAGCCATATTTGGTTTTGTATAATTTTTCACCATTAACCTCCCTTACTGACATGTAGCACGGGGAAACTTCCCATATTGCATGCCATCAGCCTGATAATGGTCAGATGGAAATCCATGCGATATCGCGCGATCGCTGTCGGATCTAGTAAGGTAGATCTATGGCAGGGATGTGACCAAGTAGGTTGGTGAGCGGGTGTGTGACAGTCATCAAATCTAACAAGGTAGATCAATGGTGGGGATATAAAGGGCAAAAAAAATCAAACGCGAAAAGTGGATTTAAGCGTTGATTGGACGATTTGTCTCGTGAAAGGCATTTTACCGGTAAAACCATTTAAACATGAATTATCAGCTCTTGCGCACGCATTTCGGGCCAAAGGAGAATGATAGTATGAGTGAGGTCTTAGGCAGAGGGTGAAGGGACAGATGACTAGGAAATGAGTGAATGATCATGAAATGAACCAAGCAATGATATGATGAACCACATGATTGCATTAAATGACAAACCCTATGAAAACTAAAACCCTATGTTTTTGGGGTTTCTGCAGGGTTTCTTCCTCACATCATGGTCCCAAAGGGAGGAGGTGAGGCTGAGACACCTGTGAACATCCTAATGGATGTTTTCTTTGCCAGCCTACTGATTAAATGAAAGCATAAATGGAAAAAACTGAAACACAACTACTATGTTCTACCCTGTTGTAATGGGTTGCAACTATTCAAGCAAATGAACAGGAAATAGGAAACTACTTAAATCAATGAGTAGGAAATCAGAAATTTGTGTTGAACCATTGTAATGAAAATGCATCTATTTAACAAATTGAACAATAAAACCATGCATCTATGCTACTGCTGTAATGGAAATGAATTGCTTAAGTAAATGAACCAGAAAGCAGGAGTCTATTCTAGAATACAATACAAGAAAGAGGAGCTTTGGCTTCTAGGTTTGGGCCCTAATCCAAGAGCTTCAGCCCTCTAAGTTAACTCAGTGCTGGCTCAAATCAAAATGCATCTTCATTATCAAAGAACATTGTATTACATTAAACTGTTACAAGTCAGAAGGTCTGAATACTTGCTAACTGACTGACTGACTATTGGTTAACTGCCGAAAAAAATGGAGGTCTTAAGCCTCTCTATTTATGCATCTGAAGTCTCAATGACTTCCCTCAAAATTATGGAGGTACATCTCCCAACTTAATGGTAACTTGTCCTTTCACTTTCACTATCTCTGTTGCCTTCTAGTAGGGAGGCTGCTTGTACTTCCACTTGCTTGGTTGTCTTTTAGTACTCCTAATTTGGTTGTGTACTTTTAGCTGATGGAGGGATATTCGAATGGATGGGCAGTAAATGAGGAAGATTTACCTGTTGTAATTCCTCTTCCTTATCTCATCCAAGTTTTTACCAAGGTATTTTACCATAGTTCATTGCTTTTACCTTTTATCCCTGCATTTCCCTTGCTTTTATCCTTTATTCCTGCATTACATGCACATTAGACCACAAAGCAAAATATCCAACTCTAACTCAACTCATAATCAAAATATAATCAAAAGTATGCAATAAGTTGTGAGAATAGTTGGTTTGGCTAAGCTAGGAGGTGAATTAAGGCCAATTAAGGCCCACATAATTACTCAATGATGAGACTCACCAATATTGTTACATAGACTCCTCATCTTCAAATTTCTAGGAGACGATAAGCTGAATTGTTTAGAATAGTGTTTCGTTTAACAGATTGCCTTGACTCAAGTCATTAACCGAAGTAGTTGTTGATTCCTCACAATCCGTTATGAATTGTGAAAGTATAATTGTTAGGATCTTATTTCCTTCTTTATTTTCTTTCTCATATTGTACTTGTTCATCGTGTACCTATTTTCCTTTCCACGCCTTCTTATTCTCATCGTCAATATTTTAATTCATGGTTGATTCCATCTTGTACCTACAGCTACAAGATATGTGTCCATAGTTATGACATTTGTAACATTCGATGTTATTCATAGAAGATTCCATTTGGTGTCTATCTTGTGATCCTGCAAATTTGCTTCTAGGGTTTTGCTGATAATAGTTGTACCTATCTGGAACTTCACAATCCCTAGCCATATGTCCATAATTGTTACATTTGTAACATTCGACATCATCTCTCAAATGATAAAATTTGTTGGTATTATGCTGAGTTCTGGAATATCCATTTCTAAAGGATCTCCTAGAATTATATTCGTTCCAAACATACATGCGACATTCTACAGCTCTATGTCTAAACCATCCACATGAATAACAGTGACCATAAAATATAGGTTGGTACCTGGGAGGAAATCTTCTTCAAGGAATTGTCTTCCAAGATTCTTCCCGTGAGTCTTGATCTCTTGATTTCGCTGAGAGATCTATCTTCTTGGTAGATTTTTCATATCCATCTTCTTTAATTATCATATAAGGACTCAATGTCTTTTCAAATTTTTATTTGTAACCAAGACCAATCTTGTCATTATTCGATAGTTGGTTGCTGATGATTTCGTCCAAAATATTTGAATTGTTGATGTAGTTTTGAAAAGTTTTTCCATTTTTTACTTCCTTTGTAGAGAAATTGTTTCAGCTTCCAATGCTTCTCTTTCCTTGTTGTTTTCCTTTAATTCTTTCCTGAGAGATTCTTCAATTCTCTTGTATTCTTCAACCTTGATTTTAAGGTTAAGGACTTGTTCTCTTTATGTCTTCAAGAGTGTTGACAAGTTTTTTCTCGACTTTGAGCTCTTTGATAACCCTGATCACTTCGTTTTGAAATTCAACCTCAATCATTTCTTCTTCTTCATCTCCTTCTTCGTCAGGTGCCTCTTGGTTATTGTGCTTGACCATAAAAAATACTCTTCCATTGAATTCTTCTTCATTATCACTGTCTTCTTCAAATGAGGAACTATCTTCTTTGATGAAGAAACTTTTCTTAAACCATTTCTTCTTGCCTTGCTTGTTGAACTTCCTAGGACCTTTCTTTCCATTCATAATAGCCTCATTTTTGCAATGACATTTGGCTGCAAAATGTCCAACCTTACCATAGCCAAAACATATTAATGGAAGTTTACCTTTGAATTTTTCGTACCTATTCTCATTTTCCACGCGAAGTAGGCAGATTCTTTATCTGAGAGTTCTTCTTCCTCTTCTTCCTTTTCTTCATCCTTACAACTTCAAGTTTTTTCTTTCTGAGTCTGCTTGTCCTTATCATTCTCCTTGGATGCAAAAAATGTTGTTTCTAAGTGAGATGTGCCATCCTCTCCTTCAATACTCATTTCATATGCCGTAAGAATTCCATGCAATTCATCTATGCTAAGATTGGTCAAATTCAATCTATCTTCCAAGATAGATACCTTAGGGTTAAATCTTGTTGGCAAGGTCCTGAGGATCTTTCGGACTACATTTTTCGTTTCAACAGGTTCTCCCAAACCTTCCAATGTATTTGTTTTTTAATCAACACGCTGAAAGTATGTAGCAATATCTTCATCTTCCCTCATTTTGAATTGCTCAAATTTGGCCCTGAAAATTTGAAGCTTTGCTTCTTTCACCTTTGAGTCACCTGCATATATATTTTCAAGCTTGCCCCATGCCTCTTTAGTAGTTTTTTAACTCAATACCTTAATATAAACATATTTGATAATCCCACTGATAATAAGATCTTTAGCCTTTGCATCACATACCATACTTTTCTTACCTTGGTCATCCTGGTTCAGTGTATAGCCTTTGTCAATGATTTCCCATACTTCATATCCTTGCGCCAACAAATGAACCCACATTCTTCCATTCCAAAGTGCATACTTATTTCAATTGAACAAAGGAACTCTATTCTTAGTATACTCCATGATCTCCTTCCCATTGTTAAACTGCTATTGAAGGAACCAAGCTCTGATACCGATTGTTGGAAATACTGAGAGGGGGGGTGAATTAATATTCCTTAGCAATTAGAACTTTTAAATATTTTCAGAGAATTAGTTAATCTTCAATAATTATTAATTTTTATGCAATAATAACAGTAAATAAAACAACATAGTAGGCACAAGAGTTTTAGGTGAAAAACCCCCTCTGGGTAAAAAAAACCACTGACCGCTTTTCTAATAAATTCTTTAATCTTCAGCCCCAACTGAAATGAAAGCAACAACTTACTAGAATTCTAGAAAATCATTCTTCTCGAACTCCCATTGGAAGGATGCCCCAATGCCCTGGTTTCTTCAATAATCAGCTAAATGGATGCCCCAACACCCTAGCAAGCCACAACTTGCCCTAACACGACCTAACCACCATGAAGTGTTCACAGGCCGCAACCTATAGGTGTCTTGATACACCTTCCTAACACCTTCATGCCACCCTATAATGACTAAAATAAGACAAGACTATGGATTCCTAAACCAGGGACAACAATCTAGGATACAATAAGATGTCCAATTATTTTCGTGTACTTGACCAAATACCCAATCACTCTATGACCTGCAGCCCAACCATGACATCATCCCAACAGTGACTCTTATACCTCCCAACACTGCCTCTTTGACTCTAGGGAGAATGACTCTTTCACAAATGACAATTTTACAATCTTTACAATGATGACTCTTTTACAACTTTACAATGATGACTCTTTTACAAATTACTCTTTTACAATGATGACACTTTTATAAAATGACACTTTTACAACTTTATAATGATTACTCTTGACCTTAACAATACTTCACGATATCTAGATGGTTTTCATGTCTTCAAGGATGTCCCGCTACAATGCTTCCTTTGATTTAATACTTCTGCTCTTGAATTTTTGCTTGATGTTGTACTAAATCTTCTTCTACTTGCATGAAAAATTTTCCCAGCAAAACCAATCCCAAAACAAAAAAAAAAAATACCTTTCAACTTACCTATGCCTGAAAAACACATGTAAGTGCATAATAATGAATAAATTAAAATTACAATTACAATGTGCAACCGAATTGTGCTTGTCACTTTTTTTGTTGACTTTTCACAGCAATAGACAAAGATTCCCACTCTTGATATAGGCCTGGACTCTATGCAAGACTATATACAAAACCAACCTAAATATAAATACAATAAAAATTGATGACAGACCCTAGACTTGTGATGGATCAAGTTCTAAGTACAACAACATAGACCATTCTATAAATTATGACAAGACAAGTAACATGAACTTACAACATCATTTAGATTTAGCATACTTGGTGTAGCATCAACAATATGTAGCATCATCTCATGCATGTGGAAATCAATATGTTTAACTCAAGCTTATAAATCACACATGAAATCATTGGTATGATGCTAGCTGCGAAAAATGTTGTCCAACTTCTCCATAATTTCATTTTGGATTAACTAGATGTCGTTCATATAGGACACTAACTCATTCCTATCCTCATATCTATGCTCCTTGAGGATAACCAGGTTGGCCTAGACTCCTCACAGCTACTCAGTTATTGATTCCAAAGTTTCTAAGGCATCCACATATCCTAGGGAGTGGCCCTGGTCATGGGCTACCTCCCCCTCACGCTCCACGGCTGATGGCCTCATGCACTACTGGCCCTAATGCACTACTAGTATGATGCATTGAGGTCGACCTCTCTGTCAAGGTATGACTATCTTATCAATAAAATTCCAAACCAAATGTGCGTAAAGAGAAAGGGCTTCCTTAGAGACACTTCCCACCAGAGCCCAAACAAGAGACCCGAGGACCAAACATAGATGAGGGGAACCACACACAGTTCCATGATAGAACCCACACAATTCAAGGGTGGTTGTAAGCTTGCCTAACTTTAGGAATCTTTCACTTCTAGAAAAGAAAATGGAAGACCACAAATAACTCAGCCACCACACCCCCCAAGTCATTACACTCAACACAAAGATACCTAACCAAGACCGATATATAATAACTGAAGCCCTTAGACAGAAAACACTGATATTCAGGTCAGAGGAGAGGCAAGAAATAAAAGTTCCAAGACTTACAAGTAATAGAAAATAAATAGACCCTCGATACACAAATATTCTCCATCCAAGAGCCATTGGATGCATCCCCACCACCATAGACATAGAAGACCACTAAGAGGTGCTAACTCACAAATAGTCACTTCTGCAAGCCTAATTCCATGCACCTAGAAGAATACACACCTTCAACCATAATCTTAACACCATGAGGTAAATAACCGCACAGGATGACCATAGCCAAAGAGAAAGGATTACTTGAAATTCATAGGGGGCTAAGCTAGAAGGGTCTTTGCACCATGAAGAGAAGTCAATGATGCCACTTTCAATTCCAAACCCACAACAAAGATCTGAGACATAAATCAAGAGTGGTCTAGGGTCCCATATATAATCCTAAGATCCATCCCTAAAATAAACTATTGCATAACGGTTTATCCTTGTACTTTGCAATTTGTTCAGATTCCAGGGAAAACACGCATGGCCACCCGCGTTCAACCTCACCACCCTACACCCACTGCTCATTGCCAGATTCTCATAAACCATGCCACTATTCCTGCAATCCTTTATAAAATCTTCCATTTCTTCTAAAGAGTTTGGATGACTATCGCCCCATCCCATTAACCCCTTGTTATCTAGGAGCATGTTCATTGTGTGCCTTGAGGGGAAAACATCAAGCCTAGTTGGCCCGTCATATGTCCACCCCTGTCGGGGGATTTTTGTTTCAAATATTACATGCAAATTGAATATAAAATAAATTACGCATAATGTAATATCAAGAATATTATTTTCTATCAACTCCATATTGAGTAGTGAAGAAATTATGTCTCTCCCTCATACTAAAAAGTATATTATTTTTTTTTCATCTTCTATTAATATATCTCTCTATATAAAGTTGATGTAAAAAGAAAAATTTAACTATGATAACCCTTTAGATTGGGTAGGGTTGCAAGAGGATAATTGTTGCAGTGTATGCAAAGGGAGTGCTTCTTCTCTTGTTGCAGATAGGGCAAGGTAAAGAGCTGATTTTGGGGTGGATTTTTCGAGGGTAATTTTTTTTGTAGCTGAAGTGGCTTAATTATGGAGCTTAGATGGATTTCACTATATGCTACTCCTCTGACTCTTCCAAGTTTTGTCATATTTGGGCGGACTCTCCAACTTAGCTGAGTGTCGAAATAGACAAGGGTTTAGATGTCATTTTTCTAGAGCTAGAAGGTAGCTTAGTTAGGGGGGTGGACACCGGTTTTCCTTAGATTTGGCCAATTTGTGTTAGTTTGGAGTTGGATGGAGGTGATTTTACCTTTCCTTATTTGCATACTCTAGAGGTTTTATCAAAGCTAGCAGCTAATCCCAAGCCTAGGGCAGCGGACACAACTCATTTCTCCCATAAGGAGCAAGAGCCAGTCTCATGGCTGCACTCAGAGGAGGTATTTTGTCTATCCTTAGAATTTGATCTAGTGAATGTGTCAAAGTAGATTATGACTTTTCACCCACAAAGTATTGATCAGCTTCAAGGTGTAGTTTTTCTAGGTGCACCAAGGGGCCCTCTGCCCTTTGCTTCTAAAAAAAATGTCCATGGTATTTCTCTTTTGGATGAAACCCTAGTTGTGGATAACATGCCATGATTCCCCCATGTAGTGTTGTAGAAGGCCCACAGAGCATAAATTGTAACCAAGGTAATTCAGCCAATGTCTAGGGAGCCTTTGTAAACTCTAACGAGCATAATTTCACGGGAAACAAACAGAAAAGGGTCATTATGAAAATATTAAGAGCGAATAACATAATATTTCCTTTGGGAAAGACATTTAGTTACTGGAGGTTATGTGTATGGAATATTTGGTAGTGGTGGTTCAAGCAAGGGGGAGGGGATTTTCTGTCAATTTTCTACAAGATTAGGACAACAAAGAATGGAGTAATCATTTGGGTGCACATCCCTCAGTGGGTTCTCTTGGTCGAAGGTGGTTTATGTTTCCCTTCAAATCAGTAGAGGAAGATTCCTAGGTCCTAGGAAAAGTTGGAGCATAGAATCCATGTCAATTCTGATGAAAAGACGGTCACCTATGTTTGATTTCAATTGGGAAAGGGTCAATTTTTCTCCTATATGGGTGTAGCTACCAGGGCTCCCCTTATAGTATTGGTCGATGGACGCATTTCAGGCTGCTGGAAACAAACTAGGATAATTATTTGATGCATATTGTCTTTTTTATCCGCGGGATACATGTCTCTAGATCGAATCTTGGTAAATTTGGAATCTTGTGAAGGTCTCTATGTAGAACTAGAACTGAGTGGCCTTGGCCTAACCCATTGACAAACCTAGGATTATGAAGGGATCCTATTAATATGTAGCAGGTGCCATCAACATGGCCGTGTAGCTCAGGATTGTTCCATCCCTTTCATAGCACAAAACGGTTCACATGAACAAAGGATGAGTAGGAAAAGTGGGTTGCAGCCTAAAAATCAAAAAATGATTGTTAACATGACTCCTCTTGTCCTAGAGCCAAAAATCCCATTGACTCATCAATAGGTTATGGATATTAATAGATCTGAATGACAATAATCTATGGATATGGATTCTAAGAAAGCGAACAAGGTGAGGACAGGAGCTCCACCCCTCACCACTATTGTCCCACATGGTACTTCTTTTCCCTCTCAGTCAGTTTCTTATTTAATTGATTCCTTTTATGGTTTGAATATCAGAACGGATTTTTCCTCTCTTCATTCCCAAACCAAATCTCTCTATTCCACCTTGCCTATGTCTCCTCAAGAGCATTGTAAAATTCCCTTAGCTTTCCCTGCTTTTCCTCCCCCGCGAGTTGCATTGTCTAATGCACAATAATTCTTCTCATAATCTCATTTCCAGTATGACCTTTGACCTTAAAATTCCAAAGCATCCTCAAAAACTTATTTTGGAGGATTAAGACCTTCGTTCCCACCTAATCCTGATGGTTGTTTGCAAGGGCATAAACCCCCCCATCCATGCCTTATCAATACCACATGCCCAAAAACAACAACTTATTTCAAAATAAAAATATTTTAATTTAATTTAATTTTATAACATTTTTTTAATTAAATATAAGAGCAAAAAGTATTGGCATCATGATACAGGTGTTTTCCTTGCTTGAAAAGGAGGAACTAGAGCATGATGGGAAGACTCCGTGAGGGTTTAGGTTAAACCTTAGGGTTTTTACTGCAAATTACTGTAGGGATTTAGAGCTGTGTACCCGTAACCAACTGTTTACCTGACGTTTCTTTTTTCCTACCTGTCACTTTCGACTGTCGATTTTTGGCTAGGAATATGGGGGACACTATGGATTTTGAAGAGCTCAATTATTCCGAGGAGCCCTTTCCAGACTGTGTCATATTTGGGAACCCCAGTTTCACCTCGCCGGCATCTGGCCCTTATTCCTTGCCCGAACCTACTCCACCTATATCGTCACTGGTGGTCTCTTTTTCTGGGCACTTTTTTGCGCCCCCTCCCACCGGATCGCTCTCGATTGATTCATCAGCCTTGGATTGTCCTCCTCTTTCACCAGGTACCCTGCACATTTTAACTGTGAATACTCCACCATCGCCCTCTTTCAATCCTCACCCGCCCATTTCTACATTTTTCTCCGCGCCTCCTCCGAACATCCCTACCTCAAAAGCTCCACACCCTCCCTCCTCCGCTCACCTGTCGTCGGGTTGTTTTGAGACCCCTATAGTTAAGGTAAATTCCGCTAAATAGGTTCCTCTAGAAGAAGTCCCATATCCATTGGTGGACCACCCATCCGCACCTCGCATGGCCAAGAGAAGACCAAGTGCATGAAGGCAACCTCTAAGGACATCACCATCAGATTCAGCGAGACCTCTACAATTGGGTAGGCGACCTACATGGCAAAAACAGTACTTATTGGGCATGTTTGTGATAGAGTGTACTCAGCCAATAGACTCACTCTATGGGTCAAGGAGATATGGGGTGGTTTACTGAAGGAATTTCCAGAGGTACAAATCCTTCCCAGGGGGTGGTTTTCCCTTCACTTTACAAAGGAAAACTACACGGATTTGGTTCTTGCCAGGTACTGGCACATCGAGATGGCTCCGGTCCTTCTCAAGCGATGGA
Source organism: Pinus taeda (assembly GCA_000404065.3). Classification (NCBI taxonomy): domain Eukaryota; kingdom Viridiplantae; phylum Streptophyta; class Pinopsida; order Pinales; family Pinaceae; genus Pinus; species Pinus taeda. The sequence goes on along the minus strand of APFE031695683.1, from coordinate 30,433 downwards.
TCCCCTTATTTGATCCTGACCGAGAGCAAATCAGGGTCGGTCCCCTCTGGGTTCGATCACCGGGGCTTCCATTACAATATTGCTGCGAGGAAGTCTTTATCAGAATCAGAAATGCTCTCGGTACATATTTGGACCATGATCGTACATTTGTGGAATCGAAGAATCAAACCCTCGCTCATATTCTGGTCCACTTGGACACTCGCAAGGGTCTGGAGGAGAAGATAACACTACAATGGGGGAAGTTCACCAGGGTCCAAATCCTGGACTATGAGGGAGTTCCATTTCATTGCCTGCAATGCCATAAGGTGGGACATATCTTCAAAGGTTTCCCTCTTATCAGAAAAACAAAGGATTCCCCAAAGGAAACACTTGCTCCATCCAGGATTGACTCGTCGGCCGTATTGCGCTCCTGTGCTCCTGGTCCACCCCCTCGGCAAGCTCTCATGTTCATAAGGCGATGGATGCAGTTCACAGATTGATCTTGTCGCCACTCACCAAGGCTCGGCAGTTGCTGAAGCCACAAAAGCTTCGGGTACTCCTCTAATCTCATCTAACTCAAATCTTGCTTATTTTTCATCTGTTGTTGCATCATCTATTTACACATCTATGGCACACTGCACAATGTTGACTCCACCACTTATTGCCACTACTGCCCCCTCTCTTCACTCACTTTCTACTTCCTCCACCTCTCCATCATCCTCCAGGGTATCACCATCTCACCATTATTATCTGCATTCCCGAACCCTAGCTAATGGTATCCTGGTTAGACAGGCTGGACTAGGTCTTACCCTTCCCGGTTTCGTTCCTTTGTCATCTCGAGGGAGGAAGTTTGATCTATCCAAAGCCATCAAGCATGTTGGGCCTGAGGTAGCTTCTGGTTGTCAATCCACTCTTGACGGGGTTCTTAGAGCTTTGAACACCCCGAGGGGAGTCCCCCATGAATTGTTTATTTTTTAACTATAGAGGCATGGCTAGTGCCTCTAAGAAACTAGCCCTGCAGAGACTCTTTGAGGTTGAGTCGATTGATATCATACTGCTTCAAGAAACCCTTGGTTCGGCTGATCATATTACCTGCTCCCTGCAGACTCTTGCCCCGGGTTGGACCTTTTTGGCTATAGATGAAGTGGGGAGATATAGAGGACTTTCCATTGGATGCAACCCTCGAACCATGAAGGTTGATGCATCATGGGGAGGACAAGGATTCATGGGCATTGATTTATTCTCGACTGAGCTTGGTAATAACCTTCGGGTTGTAAATGTTTATGGACCTTGTCATCAGAGGGAACACTTCTGGCAACATCTGCTAACCCTCTCGATCCTTTCTCCTGACCACATTATCATTGGAGGAGACCTAAATTTTTCCCTGGGTTTCAATGAATCTTGGGGATCTTTGGCACAAGTGGATTCTATCTCGAGGTACATGACAAACTTTTTGGAGCAGTCCAATTTCGTAGATGTCCCCATGCATAAACCCCTTCTCACTTGGAGGAACATAAGGGTGGGTGAAGCGGCCCTACCAAGAAGACTAGAAAGATTTCTAATGAAAGGCCCCCTTCTACAGCTCCTGCACCATTACAAACAATGGGTTTGCATAGGGGGCATATCAGATCATTCCCCAATCTATCTGGAAATTTTGGGTCCTCACCTAAAACCAAAAGCCCCCTTCAAATTCAACCATGTTTGGTTACAGGATCCTGCCTACATCCTTTTGGTTACGGATTTCTGGGCTGCCAACCTGATTAATAGAGCTGAATCTCTGGTAAAAGGATTTTGTGATAATCTATCCAGGCTCAAGCACCTTTCCATTAATTGGGCTAGAGAGAAATATATGAGGGAGAACTCACTATTGGTCCATATTGAAACTAAGTTGAGCTCTTTACTTGATGAAAGAAGTCTGGGGTTTATTTCTGCTGAAGACAAGTCACACTTGATTGAGTTGGAGAACCAAAAGGCACATATTTTGAAGGAGAGAGAGGAATCCATGAGATTGAGGAATAGAGCTATATGGTTGAAAGCTGGGGATGACAATGCTAGATTCGTTCAAAATTATGCTAAGGGAAGAAAGGTATCTAATACCATTTGGAATCTTCCTCTACCTGAGGGAGGTATTACTGACTCTTTCAATAAACTCTCCCACCTTGGCTCTTCACATTTCTGGAATCTATATAAAAGTCCTCATGTTTCAAATCTTGCTGAAATCATCAATGTGGCTGGACATTTCCCAAGATTTGTAAACGAGGAAGAGGCAGAGATGTTATATGCACCGGTAACTACTGGTGAACTTGAAAACACGCTAAAATGGTTCAAGAAGGACAAGAGCCTGGGCCCGGACAGTTGGACCATAGAATTCTATCTTTCTTTCTATGAGCTTTTCGGGTAGGACCTGTTGAAAGTTGTGGAAGAGTGCAGACTAACGAATCTATGTACAATGCCATCAATTCGACCTTCATTGCCCTCATTTCGAAATCTGACACTCCATCCTCTTTTGATGATTGTATGCCTATATCCTTGTGCAACTGCTTGTACAAAATTATATCTAAGATCATAGCCAATAGACTCAGGCCTATTCTCTCCCGTCATATTGCCCCTCAGCGATTTTCCTTTCTTGAACACAAACAAATTCATGAAGCCATTGGATCAGCATAAGAAGCTATTCATTCTATCTGGACCATACATCATAAGGGAATAATTCTCAAGATAGATCTGGGAAAAGCATTGGATTGTGTAAGTTGGATTTATATCAAGATGCTCCTTATCCATTTAGGCTTCCCTCAACTCTTCATCACATGGATAATGGCCTGCATTACTACCCCCACCTTCAGTGTCCTCATTAATGGCTCTGCTTCTCATTTCTTCCATTCATAAAGGAGGCTTAAACAAGGTTTCCCGCTCTCTCCCCTCCTCTTCGTGATTGTCATGGAGGGACTTAGTCACTTGATTGCATCAGCTAAGATGGATGGAGACCTCTGTGGCCTTAAGATTTCTGATGATTGCTTCCTCACTCACCTCCTTTTTGTAGATGATGTTCTTATCTTCCTTGATGGTAGTATTCGGGACTCCCGTACTTTCTCCAATATCTCTTTTCTCATCTGCTACCGGGATGTTAGTCAATCAATAGAAATCTACCATCACCTTTGCCCAAACCTCCATTCATGAGTCCCACCTTGCTCACCAGCTCTTTTCTTACCGTATCCACCCACTCGATAGGGGACTCAAATACTTGGGATTCTGGATAAAATATACTAGTCATAAGATTGCAGACTGGGTTCATCTTGTTACAAAATTATAAAGAAGGTTGTCTATCTGGAGTCACAGATATTTATCTAGGGCTGGCAAGCTTGTCCTTATCAAATCCGTCCTGGAGGCTACGCTAGTCTTCTGGATGGCACTTGCTTGGATCCCCAGGAATGTCTTAGCTTGTATTCAACAACTTTGCAATAGATATCTTTGGAATGGGAATCAAGACAAAAGGATATTTGCATGGGTTAGCTAGAAGAAGATTGCAATATCTAAGAAATGGGGTAGTTGGGGTCTAAAAGATCTCCTCTTTTTGTACAACCTCTTGCTGCAAAAATGGGATGGACTCTGTTGACTAGACAGAACCTATGGACCTCTATTTCTTATCATAATTATATCTGGCCTCAACACATCATGGACTGGGTCTGATTGCCAAGTTGGCCAAAATTAGGCATCTCATCAGTATGGAAGGCACTCCTACACTCTCTTCTACATAGCAAGGACAACCTTGTTTGGCGAATCAATGACAGTACCAAGGTCCACATAAGTCTTGACCCATGGATTGGAGGAGGAGGTAGACATCAACTTTCTAGATATCTCATTCAACATCTACACTCCCATGAGATCAAGGTGATTGCAAATATTGTAGATCATCAAAACACCTGTATTTTTTCTCAAGCATGGAAATCCACCTGGCAGCTTGAATTACCTCCATGTTGGCATCAGGAATGGTAGGAATACATCTCTGCTCTATCTGAATCTCACATTAGGATCAAAGAGGGACCTGATGAACTAATCTAGTGTCATGCGGAGAATGGTATCTACTCTCCCAAGTCAGGGTATCTATCCTTGATCCTTCACAAAACGCCGGATCATATTACATCTTGGTGGAAATATATTTGGAAACTCACAGCACCTCCTGTTAGGTCCCCATAATACTAGTGATTACCCCATTACTATTGTAGTTGTACCCCTTACTAATATTTTTGTGCCCCTATTGTGCCCATATTGTTACTATTGATCCACATAGAAGCCCACTATTGTTATTATTGTGCCCTTATATTATTATTGTTATGTAGGCTCTAATTATGTTATGACCCCTTAGACTCCTATATATAGAAGGGAGGTCTTTTCATTTGTATCATCCAAGAATTGTTCATTTATGTAATGTAAAGGAGATTTCCCCCTCGAAGAAGCTGAATTCTAAGGCATTGATCTATCTTTTCTATCTTTTCTTGAGCTGGTTTCATAACATTTGGTATCAGAGCTTTGGATTCTAGGGTTTCACTGCTCCAAACAGGGCATTGTGGAATTTTCGCTATAACGTTTTTTCGGTGACGTTTCAAGAAGTTGAAAAAAAACCCATTTGAGAAGACATAGCGCTAAATCTCGGATCCAAATTTCAGATCATTTTGCGCTATAATTGCGTAGATATGATCTGAGGAAGTTGATCTTTTTGCAGACTCCTAAATTACATTCCAAACAGGTGACCTGGGCAAAATTGTCATAACTTTTTCTCTGAGCATTGGATTGAAATTTCATAAAAAGATCTAGAAAGAGGACGGACTATACTTTCTTCTATATATTTTTCAGAGCCAGAGGTCGAAACAGTGACTCGTGGAACGTCATACAAGTTCGCTCTACTGAATTAGTCTATAATCAGGTCATTGTGGGAGATTTGGCATAACTCTTCATTGGAGAATCCAGTTTGGGTCAAACTGGTGGCGTTGGAAAGAGGACACAGAGGGCTACCGTCGGTCGCAATTTTAGAACTGGATGATCCGAAATTACAGAGATACATCAGAGGCAATATAGAGCTCCTACAAAGTGAAAAAAGGTGTGTATATTTTTTAAATGTTTGCTTAAGCTTGGTTTGAAAATTTATTTTGAAGGAATTCAAAGGGCATAGTGAAGCATTATTATCAG
>APFE031695683.1:0-22815 GCA_000404065.3 Pinus taeda | reverse complement strand
TGGCGCATGGGTACGAATTACAGGAGCTTCAACAAGCTCACTATTAAAGATAAGTCCCAATTCCCTGTCATTGATGAATTACTGGAGGAATTGCATGGATCAATTTACTTCCACCAAGTTGGATCTTCGTTCGGAGATATCATCAAATTAGAATGAAGACTGAAGACATTCCAAAAACAACATTTAGAACTCATGAGGGTCATTATGAATTTTTGGTCATGCCTTTTGGCCTTACCAATGCACTTCAACATTTCAAGGGTTGATGAATTCAATTTTCAAACCATTCCTTAGAAAATTTGTGTTAGTATTTTTTGATGATATACTAATCTACAGCAAGTCTTGGAAGGATCATGTTGAACATGTTGACAGGGTGCTACAACTATTGGAGGAGAAACAATTATATGCAAAAAGATCCAAATGTTCTTTGGAGTCCAGGAGGTGGAATATTTGGGTCATATTGTATCTCATGAAGGAGTTAAGGTAGACCCTAGCAAAATTAAAGCCATTAAGGAATGGAAGATCCCCACATCCATAAAGCATTTGCGAGGATTCGGGTTGACAGGGTATTATCGCAAGTTTGTTAAGAATTATGGAAGAATAGCAACACCTCTAACAACATTATTGAAGAAAGATGCATTTTCATGGACTCCGGAAGCAACAAAGGCCTTTGAACATCTTAAAGAGGCAATGTGCCAAGCACCAGTCTTAGCTACACCGGACTTCATGAAAACCTTCATTATGGAATGTGATGCTTCAGGAAATGGAATTGGTGCTGTTCTAATGCAAGATGAAAGACCCATTGCTTTTGAAAGTCGTCCAATCAAAGGACAGTTTTTAAGCAAAGCTATTTATGAGAAGGAAATGTTGGCAATACGCCATGCACTTAAGAAATGGCGACCCTACCTAATGGGAAGACACTTCAAGGTAAAAATGGATCATGATAGCCTTAAATACTTTTTAGAACAAAGATTACCCTCTGAAGAGCAACAAAAGTGGGTCACAAAGATGTTGGGTTATGACTTTGAAATAATCTACGAAAAAGGGAAGAAAAATGTGGTGGCAGATGCACTCTCAAGAAAGGATGAGGATGTGGAAGCATTGTTGTGTGCCATTTCTATTATCCAACCAGATTGGATAAATGAAGCAAGGGAGGAATAGAAGAATGATGAAGTGTGGACACTTATTCAAAAGTTACAACAAGATTCTAGTAAGTCGGATACATTTAGTTGGCAAAATGATTCGTTATGGTACAAAGATTGCTTATACCTCTGTAAGAATTGCCAGCTAAAACAAAAGATTCTTATGGAATTGCACACTTCTCCCTTAGGAGGGCACTCGGGATTTTTAAAAACTTACCACAGGGTTGAGAAGGATTTTTTCGGGAGGGTCTTAAATTAGATATTCAAAAGTTTGTGGCAGAATGTTTGGTTTGCCAGCAAAATAAAGTTGAAACAATTAAGACACTGGGTTTATTACAACCTTTATCCATTCCAAGCCAACGTTGGGAGGAGGTTTCAATGGATTTCATCACAGGTTTACCCAAGTCTAAGGGAAGGAGTGTCATCATGGTGGTAGTTGATAGACTTACCAAGTATGCACACTTTTGTGCATTATCACATCCATTTAAAGCCAATACAGTTTCTACTACATTTATGGAAACAATTCAAACAAAGATTATTGTAAGTGACAGAGATCCCATTTTCACTAGAAATTTTTGGACAAAATTATTTTCTTGTCTCAATACTCAGTTAGTTCATAGCTCATCTTATCATCCTCAATCTGATGGGAAAACTGAGATAGTAAACAAATGTTTGGAAGTATATCTTTGTTGCTTTGTCTCTGATAAATAGACACAATGGGTCAAGTGGTTGCCTCTGGCTGAATGGTGGTATAACACTTCCTTCCATACAACAACAAAAATGACCCCAATTTATGGCACTTTATGGGTATCAGCCACCATCCATCACATCATATTTAAGAGAAAATTCTAAGGTTCAAGCAGTGGAACATCACATCGAGCATAAACAACAAGTCCTCCAACTCTTAAAGGATAACCTCGTGTCGGCACAGAATAGAATGAAACAACAGGCAGATCAACATCGCAGTGAAAGAAATTTTGATGTAGGTGATTGGGTATTCTTAAGGCTACAACCATATAAGCAAATGTACCTGAAGCAAGCTAAGAAGGATAATAAATTATCACCAAAGTATTATGGTCCGTACAAGGTGTTGCAAAAGATTGGTACCATGGCATACAAATTAGAGCTTCCTACAGCTTCTCGATTGCATCCATTTTTCCATGTTTCATGTTTAAAGAAGGTTATAGGTGATAAGCTACCAGTTCAAACAATATTGCCAGAACCTGACGAGGAAGGAAAAATTATATTGGAACCAGAAGCAGTCACAGAAAAAAGAACCCGACAGCTACGAAATCGATCAATTTCAGAGTATCTTATCAAGTGGAAGAACTTATCTGCTGAAGATTCCACATGGGAGGATGCGAATTTTATACAGAAGCATCCAGAACTACTCAAGCATTGAGGACAACAATTTTTTTGAAGGAGAGGGGCATGTTGGGTACCCATAATACTAGTGATTACCCCATTACTATTGTAGTTGTACCCCTTATTAATATTGTTGTGCCCCTATTGTCCCCATATTGTTATTACTGTGCCCCATAGAATCCCTCTATTGTTATTTTTGTGGCTTTATATTATTATTGTTAGGTCGGATGGGTTATATTGTGACTCCTTAGACTCCTATATATAGAAAGGAGGTTTTGTCATTTGAATCATCTAAGAATTGTTCATTTATGTAATTTAAAGGAGGTTGCCCCCTCGAAGAGGCTAAATTCTAAGGCGTTGATCTATCTTTTCTATATTTTTGTGAGTTGGTTTCATAACATAACATTACTATTGTAAGGTTAAAAGATTAAAAATTAGGTGAAAGGCGTATTGGACAAACATGCAATAAAATCTAGTGCCTCCCCATGTGGATCATCTATGCTTATAACTCCACAAAAAATTAACTTTGTGAATGCATAGAAATCCAAGCTTTAACAACATTGGAATACAAAGCAAGTAACCTTTTCTAAGGATTCATAAACTACTTTTTCATATTTAAGATGTATAACACATCACATCTATTTAAGATATTCTCAAGTGGAAATGAGGACCATACATCAAATATTGATTTTAAAACAATGCAAGAATTGAATGGGTTCTTGGTAATTCCATTCAAATTATGCAATAATCCAAAGTATTTATGAATTTGAAATTTAATCATAAGACCATTCCTGAACTATTTTTCCATTATTTAACTCGATCATCAATGGCATTATTATTTTTAGTATATCTTGGTAAAAGCGTAAGTGAACCTTGAACATGGTGCTTTGAACAATTTGAGAGAACAACTTACAAGCTAAACTAGAAAAATATAGGTTGCAAGGTAACCTATTGTAGCTGGCCTTTGTAGTGGGAGAGGCAATGAAAAATGAAATGGTCATTACGAACTAGTTGATCTTAGAACAAATGACTAGTCTTAGAGGGGAGTTCACCAACTAAGGAAATTTGTAGAAAATCGAGTGCATATTAGTGTATTGACAAGAGGAGCCAAAATATCTCAATGTACTACAACTTGAGAACAACTATTTTGAAATTTTAAATTGAAATATTTACAATGCTCCAAATTTAGGTATTTTAAATTATGGTGAGTCACGATATGATTCTTGTGCTAGTTTCAGGATCATTTTTTAGAGTCATATATTCACGTAACTTGTTAGTTTATTGACCAATTCCAGGTTTAGAAGAAATATTGTGATATGAAGATAAGCATAAAATGATTTATGATCCTCCATTAGGAGGGTTCCTCTGTAATGCACAACCAAACAATTCCCCATCGAATATTTTTATTCACTGCCATTTAATTTACACAAGAGATTTTCATGCACTTGTGGGAAAACATTTAAAATATTCAAGCACTATACAACACATTTGAGGTGTAGTGTCTCTTGAAACCTAGTCACTCAGTTTCATTGTTATTTTTTATTTTAGATATACCCTATTTGGCAGCTATTAATTATGTTTCATTGTTAGTTTTTCTTTTGGATATTGATCTTCTAAAAGTTTTGAACTTTCTTATTTCAATATCCACAGAGCTCTAGGATAGTGATATATCTATATATATATATATATATATATATATATAATATATAATATTCATTTTGATTTCTTAGTTGGCTCAAGGGATTAAAACATTTATTTTTTTCCCTTTATTTTTTTTAGTTGGCTCAATAAATAACTAATATTTTTTTTCTCTTCTACTTTCCTTTTAATTATTAGTTTAAATTATTGTTGTCTTACTAATTAAGATTGATTGTTATTTCTTCCGTATTCTTATTTTTTCCATAAATTTTGGGTTGTCCTTTGAATCACGATTTGATTCTCATCCAATTTGTTGATATTGTCCTACATTCAATAATATTCCTCACAAGAAAATTACCTACATGTCTATCAATATTAAGTATCCTAATACCTCGTATTCCAATTCTATGTATAACAACCACTAAAAAACTAGAAGTTCCATTGTCATTGGCATCATAATCATGTTGGAAAAACTAATGAAATGTTGCAATTTTAGTCATAGTTTGTCCCTATATTCTTTCTTACTTGTAGTGATTATGTTTGTAACATCAAAATTTGAATGTGTATTATTTTTACAAGCATATTTGGGGGAACATTTGAAAAATGAATATGATATATAAGTTATTTTTTAGCGTCTCTGATACTTTTTCTCCAACCCTAACCCATCTCTTTAAACTTGGTTATCCCAAAAATTTTCCCACAATGTATTTTGTCTTGTGGGGAGCAAAGGAATACTCATCTATTGGATTTTTAATGGCAACATCTCCACCTTTCTCATTTCTAAAATAGTAAGCCCCACCAAGAATACCTTGAACAAGGATCATAATTACAATTGTGCTTAACTTCCTTAACCATGTACTTAAACAAATTCTTAATTTTCGAGTAGTATCTTCCTCTCATAACATCGACAATCCCACCTCTACATTTTTCTAGCTGAACATCAGTAGAAGAACTATGTTGTAGTGAGCCTCTCATAAGATGAAGAGGAGCATCATTTTAGATTGTACTTAGATCATTGCTCAAGACTATGTCTCCATATATGAGATAACTTTCTTTAGTCGTTATATTGAAGGCCATTTGCATCTAGTGTGTGAATTTTCTTCTTTGTCTAGTTCAATGTTGAGTAGATTGTCTGTATATAGTTGAACAAATACATGCCTCTTTTTTATTTTCTTTCAATCCATGTTCTTAATGCCATGACACTATCTGCTAATAGCACCATCTAGAAAAATAATAGTTGTTTGTGTTTGTATGAAATTATCCTTATTGGAAGGAAAAAATTATTATCTACTTTCCTAAGAAAACCAAAGCTCCCCAAAATTGGAGATAGAAAATCAAACCTTAAACATGCAACAAGAAGTAAAGTATGCAATGAATAATTTTCAAAATTTGTGACAGTGGATTGATTGATGAAAGTGACTCAAAACTAGGTTCAACTATAATAGATTGAGGTGCTAAACTAATCCTATATTTTAAGAAAAAAATAAGATGGCAATATTGTGAATTCGCATTTCTTGGATCTGTCGATTTTTTGTGTCTATAGCTACAAAGGAAAAGATATTTACTTTATGATATTGAGAAACAGTTGCTCCATTTATAGTGTATACATGTACATTTTTTGGAAAAATTATTTCTCCAACTCCTTGCCAACAATTACTTCATTGGAATCCATATTGATTACATATACTTGAAACCACTTATTTCCATCATTCATGTCAAGAATGTACAATTTCGTTTGAGCTAGCTCCCTAGATATTTTTTGTATCTCATATAAAAATGCATTCTCATCTCCTATGTAGGTCACCTAAACATCCTTTTTTTTTTTAAACTTGAAATATTTGGAGAATCAATATTTTTACCCTCATTTATAATTCTTATATCTACCAACTAAGGATTTAATTCATCCTTCATATTCAAGTAGGTAGTTTCTACTGAAACCTATTTCCTTGATCTCTCAACTAGATTTGATATAAGGAGAATCACCATGAACATAATAAAATAATATCTAAATGTGAGTAGAAGATTCTTGTCTAGTTAAGGATTCCTTTTCTACTAAAATTTATAGTGGAGGAGGATGAGAACAAGACAACCCTTAAATGTCTACTAAATGTGACAATTGATGAAGATGACTACCTGGCAGATTGGCAGAAGATGACTTGTATGTGTAACTAGTTGATGATAATGATTTAGGGAAAATTATCGGGTTTTCAATCTTTGAAAAGGGCCTTTTCTAAGGTTGTAAACAAAAAATGTAATAACATTTTGTGGAATGGAATATATGAGTGTTAACATTGGCTTACGAGCTCGGTGAATTTATGCCTACCATGGTTCAAGTATTCCCAAAAGTATAATGTTCCTTATGCTCAGCTGATGTTAGTGGAACAAATACCTATCATTGGTGGGCCCCTTATGCCAAAGGGCACCCTATTTGACATGGAAAAACATTTCTTCCCATTGAGTGTGTCATCTACAATAGTTTTCACTTACTCATGTTGACTAGAAGCATTTAGTAAAAATAAACATCTATGATCTTTTCATCATTTAAATATCGTTTATTATTTCCTTGTTTTAATTGCTCGTGTTGATAGGTAATGACACACCTATAAGTTGATCACAACCTGCTCACGCAATTAATTAACTATGGACTTGAACTATTCGTACATAGCAAGTTTTTTCTTAACCTCTATCTCTAATTGTGAAATTGGGATTACATTTCTAGGGGTAGTATGTTGATAGTATTGTTACATATCATTGATGGAATCCTTTATTTGTTGATTTTTCTCTTGGATAATCATGATGTTTGAAGACAAATATTATAAATAAGCTTATCTCTCTTTCTCTCTTTGCATGTGTTCAGTTATCTTTTCAAATCTATCTGATGTTAATTTGAATTATTCATTTTTTATGCTTAATACATCTATGTTTAACACGGGTAGATCTGAGGTTAATATTGAGTTGTGATAGTTTGGTTGTTTGTTTACACCCTCTTATTTTACTTTTTTTTTATAATGTTAAGGGGGATTTCTACTAGCCTAATAAATGCAGGGTTAAGGTTGATTTATGAAAAACTAGTTGTTCCTTATAGTTCTTTGTTCTATTGGTTTTGTCTGATATTTTTCATGTCTAACATGACTAAAGTCAACATGGATAGATCAAAGGTTAAGATGGATCTATGGTAGCGTAATAGATAGAAGGAAAAGGTGGGTTAAGATGGAGTTGTGGTAGTTTAATACAAAAAAGGCCAATGTAGATCTATGTTGCAATCATTAATGTTTACATCACTGTGTTTGATCATGCTATTGTGTATTAAATCTAAAGTTAACATGAATATATATAATGTTGACATAGATATATGATAGTTCAATAGTTTCAAAATTAAGTTGGATCTATGCTAAACTATGTGAATTGATAAAAGTGGTAAGCTAAGCTTCCAAGGTACTACAGCCTCCACTAGTTCAAAATATATGGTCATGTGGATCGATGGACTTTGGGTATGGATTGCATGTGCATGTGATGGAGGTTGTGTTTTTGTTACTTTGAACATGGTTTTAGTGACTAAGGTTGTGTGTTCTAAAATAGTGACTTGGTGTTGTAAGACAACTTTTATGGTGTTCTTGTACTCACTAATCTTTAATTTTTGTTTTCTTCAAATACATATATACATGCTTAGTTGGATTTACCATATTGTACAATATGCCTAATAACTTCAAGGTATTCCTTCATATCTACATAGGTCTTTTTCTTCTTAGAGGATATCCCAAATTGTTCCTTAAGCTAGTTGGATTTTTCATTTTATGTTTTCTATTATATTTTATTTTTCATAATTTTGATTGTTTATAGGGATTTCCAAAACATATAGATCATATGAGAAAATATTCCTACTTTTTGCAAATAAATTTAGGGATACGGAATTGATCCATAATCAAAATAAGAAATTGGTCTACATTGATTGCAATGCCTTACGAGAATTTGGAGTTTAAAAAGTGGATCTTCAGGTAAAAGGAGAATTGTATCCAATTGATCATATTTCTAACTCTCATCCTAATTTCAAATCAATAACCGGGTTATGTGGGTTTATATGCCTTGGAACAAATGTCCTTCTAGGATACTATAAAAACTTGGAAGGTAATCATATGTCTTTTGAGTAGAAAATTCATGACCTTCATATATCTTTTGAACACAACATTTGTGATCTTAATATGAAATTATGCCATATCCATCAGTTATATAGATCTCAATTTGAAGGAAATATAATATTACAACAAGCCTCATCCAACTCATTAGAAAACAAATTAGAGTTTGAAACCTAAGATTTGTCATCTCCAAAAAAGACTCTCTACAACGAAAGAAACTCCAAAGGGGTGGAGGAATATATTAAAAAAAATAAAAAAATGTTAGGCTTGGAAAAGAAATGAGGTACCTTTAGAAAAAGAGTGCATGCATTGAATTCCATATTAGATCGAAGTTTTAGAGATTCTATGGATTTGTTCAAAACAATTTTAAAGAAACAAGACATTATAGAAATTCTTAAACAACTTGAATATGATGATTTGATGAAAGAATATTTAACCAATTCATTGCAAACTTAACAATTTATGTAAAGGATTTTCAAGTGTTTTGGGATGAAAGAGGGGTTAGTAATGAATCATATGTAAACATTTTTAAAGTTCTAAAAGAAGGAATGTTGAATGTTGGCATTAACGAGTTTTTGGTTCCTTTCCCATATCATGTGAAGAAAGAGCATGCACTACAAATTAAAAAATAGTTGATTCATTAGGAGATGCTAACAATTATAAGAAATGCATGAATTTTCAAGTAAGTGTAGAAATTATTCCATTAGTTAAAAAAATAACTTCTAGTTTGACCTTGAACAAGTATTATAGTGAAGGGCCATGTACTACAACATATCTACTGAGGAGGCATGTGGTAATTTTATTGTGTCATAAATTATTATTAGAAGTAATGTTAATATTAAGAGGTGGGGGGGTGAATCAGTATTAAGAATAATTTAAACTTCTGTGACAAATTATATTTAACATTTAATATTGGAAGCCATCCATATAATCATCAACAACATATCATGTGGCAGCAATATAAAATCATCACATAAGCACATACATTAAAGAAACATACACATGAACATTGAAGTTTAAAGTGGAAAACCTTTTGAGAGAAAAACCAGAAAATATTATTTGTTATTGTGATGTAAATAAGAGCACCTACTTTATTAAATCAAATTGTGTTTCTTAGCCACCACTCACAAGAAGCACCAACTTCCTTAGATTGTTTACTAGCACCCACCAGCAGGAAGCACCGACTCCCTCCATTTGTAGACACATGATAAACTTACCACAAGCACCAACTTCATGGATTTGTTGCAAGAACCAACTTGCAAGTCCTTATTTTTATTCAAGCACTAACTTGTAGGAGGTACCAACCCCCAATCCTTACTCAGACATCCACTAAAATGGAAGCACCAACTCCTTGGTTTACGGACTCTAGTGCATTCAACAAGTAACTAATTTTCTCTCTATATGGTAGTCACTCTACCTCATCTTAGCTATTTTTTCATTAACTTGGCCCACTTAGCTGGCACTTACTCTACCTAACATTATACTATATTCTTCTTTGCATCGTTCGCTTCACTCATCCCACACAATACTCTCTTTTTTTTCACTTTGAAATAGCATACATTCTCACAACTCTTTGATCAACGACATACAACTCACTACTCACATCCCCCTTCTTTTGCATAGGAACTCACAACCTCTACTCAATAATGCATAACCATTGAGATCCCCACTTAGCTCACTTAGTTATGCTACATTCCCCCCATTTGCTCAATGGCAATCCAGGATTGTGTTCCTATGCTACACAATGGTCAATGTTATCTATGTTTCCATCCACACTATCAAAGAGTGTACTCTACCATGACTTCCCATACTACATAGGATAGGATTGCCTATTCAAAATCATAACTGAAGCATGACTTGTTGCCTTGTTTTATCATCATGTTACTCATCCACTGCATCATTATTAACTAGCATAATGGGCACACAATGTTCTTCCATGTTGACAATCAATTATCAATCCATCTGGGTACTTTAAAGGAGCTCTCCATGCTACTATTACATTACTGTTTGGCCATTGTATCAGTATTAATCACAAAGTGACCTCCTGAGTGTCCCCCGTGTTGAGAATAATTCTCAACCAAGCTGCATGTTAAAACAACACAACCAATTCTACTTATTAATTGATAGCAATGCTAATATTGTACCATGTGCATGAATCATCTAATATGTGTTCAATTATTATGTACCTAACAGTATTTTCAATTTAATTCTCCATGGTGTGTAGGAAATATCAAGGGTGGACAATCTTGTTTCAAGACATGCTCCATTAGTTTTCTCATGCACATTGTGGCCCTTCACTATATTAAATCAGATATCTTCAACAATTTCCATTTCCATCGACCTCATTAGTTCAACATGTGAACTCAGACCATCCATGAAAAATAAGTATCAACCCATACATCCTTTGAAAGCATGATAATCATAAATTCCACGCAATACTACATATGACACATCTGCGAAACATGGAGAGATCCTTCCAAATAGTTGTCTACCCTTTCAATCCCTTTTACACTATGCTCCAAGCTGTTAGCCTCAGTCCTATTCCTCATCGTGCCATTTTCTTTGTATATGGAATGAAGGCCCTTGGTCATCTAACACATAATAATAAAAAATTGTTGGTCAAGCCATCATTGGCCCTCTTTGAGCTATAATCCCCAATGTCTTATACATCATTCATTTCACCTTCCATGCCCATGATCACAAGGAATCCACAAAAAAAAGTGATATGTGTCACTCAGATTTCACCCATTAGGCCACCCAAAAATGTTAAATCTACTTTCCATATGTCCCCATGTACCGATGTCATGCTAACATCACCTCGGCCAATAAAATGTTGCCACGTTCTTGTAAGAGAGGAGAGAGAAAATGCTCTTGGGCCTTGTGTTTTGCAGAGAATTCCTTTTTTCTCTTGTATAATTTTTTGCGATGCACCCACCGGGGCATTTCTGCCAAGATGAGTTGTCAAGTGAGGCCTTGGATGGCCAATAAAAATATTTCTGATGTTTCTATGATCTGCCCACATTTTCCAAGCACTTCCTTTAATGAATCCAATAAAAAGCTTCACCAACTTGGTCTATTGATTTTGGAAAAATTCCAAACTAATGCATTCCAAGAGGTCCTCCAGCCTCTTTTCGCTCTACCACTTTGGCTTTGGGGAACCTCAACTTTTACTGACTATAACATTCGATCCAGGATGCCATTTAAAAACTTCAATATACCATTGGGAATATCTTTCTGAGTACTATCCAGTTCTTACATATTCAAGAGTATTTGAGAAAATCTCTTGAGTCAGAATCTCCTCCAAAGCCTAGGGTTCCCATCTACAGTCATCATATTATGTCTTCTCCAATAATCCTACTATTCTGATGATTCTCTACAAAATACTACAACAACCATGGGACTCCCCCTCAGCTTGACACACCAAGCATGTCAATGCCAACATCTGTTGCCACCTACATTAATGCTCATGTGGTTGACATTAATGTTAACACCAATACCAACACACTGATGCCACATCAATCCAACCATACTTGTTGCCACTAGCATCGATGTTGACATGAATTCCAACACACTAGATGCCACCACCCATACAGACTATGCCAATTTTCCAACAATGTCCCCCTTTGGTATTGATGGAAACACCTCATTACATCTCCATGTTGATGGACAAACATCATGTTTCTTCCACACTTGTCCTTGCATGAGCCACTGATGGCTTTCTCTCCTTTACACTAGCCATCATAGTTTCTCTAATAAGCTTCTCCCCCCCCCTCACCCTCCCACTGCTTTTAACATCAATGGAAAATGCATACAGGCTATGTCTTCTCCTTCTAAAAATAAATGACTAAGGATCTAACAATAGATATGCATTCTTCTTTGCAGAATTATTCTTGTATTTGTTATTGCACTAGGAAATCGACATATATTATATGTTTCCCGAAACATGTATTGACTATTTTTTGGATGCCTCGAATTATGGACACGTTATGGATACTAATGGAAACATTCTTCCTTCCAAGGCATCTTTTCTATCAATTAAAAGAAACTAATACCAAATAAAATTGCTCATGGTATTGTTGTTGCATGCAATTACCAACCATTAGTGATGCATTTTAGCTTTCTCTTCATTATTGTTTTTTTTGAGACTGCACTCACTTCATTTGAGCATCATAACAGTTAATTATTCTCCCCCTGATACCATAACTCTTCTGATAAAAATATGAATGCTTTCTACTTAAAAGAAACCAATTGCAACAAAAAGTTGATACAAATTGGACAATGTACTAGGAAAACTCTTGTAGATCCTACGCTTACAAAATGTCCACTTACAAGAAAAGGTTACTGCATATGAACCTAGACTACCAATTAACATAGCGATACCAATTTAAAACTAAGGTACATGCCAATAATATACCAATCATGTCCATGAATACAAGATTTCTAGCCATAATTAAACTCATAATCTTAATGAAATAAGGGTATTTCACCCACGGTGCAAACCTTTGATTTACTTGGAAATATTTCTTCCTATGGCTGAAAATTGTTGCCTTCCATTTCTTACTAAAAAATCCCCCCCTGAGCCAATTCTCTCCATGGAAACTTTTAGGGGCTAATATTCGTAGATGGGCTACTTTTCCATGCTTTTTCCAAAAACATCATTCGCCAATTCCAATTTTTGCCTAAAAGTGATTCACCCAAATTTTATAAGAAAAATAATTTACCTTAAAAATTACCAAAAGTTTATAGAGAATTTGAAAAATCATTAGAAGTTTGAATATTTTTACTAAAATATCACCATTTTTTTTTATATTTTTCATATTATGGATTAGTAATATCGCCAAGGTTTCTAATATTTAAGATAAATTTCCATCCTTAAAATTTTCCTTGAATTGCTCCCTGACCTCATGTATATGCTTCCTTGCTTCTACGTGGTGGCTAATCATGTGGACCTGACTTAATTGAGAACCTATTCACATTCCACACTTCTATTATAGCTCATCTTCTTCTCACAACATAAAGTGTTGCGAAATCACCTTGAAACAAAGATGACTTGATTCTCCTCTCTCTTGCAACGCTGATACATTTGAAATAAATAAATTCATTACTATAATCAATAAGGGGACTTGACCATACCTCTCAATTCCAAATGCATATCTTCTATATAATCATTATGATGCTAGAATATGACTTATTTGGCCTCCCTTGAGGCCATTCTCTTCCTTGAAAGAAGAGAAATATAGGATCTATTCCCCTTGAGTAGAATGTTCTCCTTTTTATTCCAAACCTTTATTGGTTGAGTCCTAACAACAAAATTTATTTCTAGCCTCTTCTTTGGCAACATTTGGGCCTTTTATCGGCTATGCATGACTAGAGAGAACTCCTCCCTTTGTTCCTTTTTCTTCACCTAAATCCTCTTGCAACCTCTCATATTTATTTGCAAGGATGGATTAATTGGGCTATTACTTCTCTTTCTTCCCAAAGGTCTGTGCTCATTGCAAATGGTACATATAAAGGGTTTTACCACTAGAACATGAGGATCATCCCTTCTATTCTTAATTTTTCTCTGGTTCATATTCAGAGAATAAATATCTCCTTGATGATATCTTCCTCCATTTTCTAGAATCCCCCCTTTTCATAAATCACTTAAGACATACTAAACTTTCCTTTCTCCTACGTTTCTTCTCAAAATCAAAGGTCGAGCTGCTATATTTTGTTGTATCATCTGAGAAGTGGGCTTTATCTTTGTGTATCCACAACATGTTTCCTTATTCTCAAAGTTGCTACAATTGTAGCATTCAATATGGCTTAAGAATTGAGAAAAAATATTGCTATACTTGGAAGTGTTGCTATGAGAGCTTCCCTCGTGGTCAATATGCCTTCTCTTGGAGACTTTGTGTATTCATGGGTTTTTGCTACCCAACGCATTTTGTTTTCTTACATGCCATATACAGTCTAGGGTTTTATGTCCAAAATTATTATGAGAAAAATAATAACCATGAACTTGGAATTATTTCTAAGACACCATTAAGGAATAATATTACTCTATTAGAAGCTACGAAGATAAATACATAAAGTGGACCATGCTATGGTAGGGAAGGGACCAAGATGTGTTGGATTTCAAAAATATTTTTCATACCCTTCGCGCAAAGCTGCTTATTAAGGATTAGGAGAGACATTTGGTATTCAAGTACCGTGATTGTCTACACAACTACAATCAGGATGAGATGGAGTTCTTGAATATCTCCTCACTTGGTGGTTCCTATCGATATACTGTCAGGATTGAGCATAAATTTAAATAGAAGAAGCCAAACTTTGGATCAATGAATATGAAACAGGAGAATGAAACCCGCAAACTGTAGAACAAAGGACAAAGACAAGACAAGGTGACCCAGGAAAATCCATCGAAGCCGCAAGAAAATAACAGCACCACGAAGACAAAGAAGGACACGGGGAAATGGTGTGAGTTCCATAAGAGCCCCACTCACAGCACAAGTGAGTGTCGAGCCAAGTAGTCACTAATGGTCGAGCTGAAGGCTTATGAATCAAATGTAGGTTCCAACTCTGGGTCATAAACCAACAAGGGGAATGAAAAAGGGAAGTAGATTATTGATGCGGAGCCTAGTACCACCATTGTCACGACCAAGATCTAGAGGATCAAGCCCAAAGATCTAGAGGAGGCGTGCGACTCTTGCACTAAGATATGTGGGTGAAGGGTTCTCTGTTGTAGTCCATTGTCGAATGTGAAATCCAAAAGAACCTTATTCCAGATCGTGATGCAGTTGGCCTACCAACCACACCACACCCGTAGCTATACACCATCGTGTTCTTCACCAAGGGAAAGATTTCCACATCATCAAACAATGTCACCTCCCTACAACATCAAGCCCTTCACAAATGAGGTGATGTGTGATATTTCTCCTCTCAAATTTTGTGATATATTATTAGGCCAACCATACTTGTGGAAGTGTCATGTTGTATATGAGTCTATACCTCACACCATCATTATTTATTTGGGAAATAAGTTGTAAAAGATACTAGAGGTAGCATCGCCTATCGCCATCTCTTTTATCTTTGTGAAGAAATGAAGTAATATCATTTCCCATACTGATAAATTTGTCTTCCTTATTATTCAACCTCAAGGCAAGAAGAAGAATGTGGCCACATCCAGAGCCTCTATATAAGTCTCCTCCACATGCCAACAATAGATGGAAAAGGTCATGGAAGATTATAGGGACATCTTCACCTCACCCACAGGGGTACCCTTACACTGTCCAGTCCAACACTCAATTGATCTGACCCTGAGTGAACCGCTACTCGATGGACCGATCTACCTACACTCTGTTATGGAGAATGATGACATTAAGAGGCATAGTCAGGATATTTTGCATAAAGGGCACATAAGGAAAAGTTCATCACCCTGTGGGATCCCAATCATGTTGGTACTTAAGACAGACAACACCCACAAACTCTATATTTACTATCGGGTGCCGAATAAGATCATTTTCTGGAATAGTTATCTAATCACATGAATTGATGACCTTCTGGAATACCTCAAGGGGGGTAAATATTTAAGCTAGATTGACTTGAAGTATTGTTATCACCATGTACTAATTGAACTGTTCGATCTGTGGAAGACTGCCTTCAAATCCAAGGAGGGCCTTTTCAAATGGTTGGTGATTCCTTTCAAGTTGACAAATTTCCCCGTAATCTTCAAGTGGATGATATATGACATCTTCTAGCCCTTTACCAACTTTTTCATGGTAGTGAATCTGGAGAACATCTTGGTCTTCACCCAAAGTTGGGAAGAGCACATACACCATATATGACAAGACCTCCAAACCCTGCAATAACACAAATTGTGTGCCAAATTGGACAAATGCACTTTTGGTATGACCTAGGTTCAATATCTGGTGTACATCATTAATGAGTGGGGTGTGCATGTGGACCCATCCAAGATACAAGTTATTCGAGATTGGCTAGCCCCAACCACTCTAATAGAGCTCTGCAAATTTTTGGGTCTTGCCAATTTCTTTCACAGATTGATGTTGGGAGGCTCTCATATCACTTGGCCTTTGAGTCAAGTCACTAAGGGTAGAGTGAAAGAAAATTTATTTTGTTCTGAATCCCAAAAGAAAGTATTTTTCAAGTTGAAACATTGCCTCTTCTCTACACTAGTGCTCAGATTACCATACCTATAACAACCATTTGAAATTGAGACAAACACCTCCGACTATGCTATTGGTGTAGTTCTTACCTAGTAGGGAAATTGAGTGGCATATCACAATGAGAAACCCTCAAATATTGTTCGAAATTATTCCACTTGTGAAAAAGATATGCAATCTATTACGTAGGCCTACTGACAATGGAAGCATTACATTCTGGGGAAGGAAATGGTCATCCACATAGACCTCTGAACCCTGCAGTTCATACAGACACGAAGGAAGTTTTAAAACAATCCCCATAAAAAATGCTCCACATATCTATAAAAGTTCCAT
The DNA here is from genome assembly GCA_000404065.3 of Pinus taeda. Taxonomy (NCBI): domain Eukaryota; kingdom Viridiplantae; phylum Streptophyta; class Pinopsida; order Pinales; family Pinaceae; genus Pinus; species Pinus taeda. Next base: position 6,045 of record APFE031695683.1, on the reverse strand, counting down.
TTGAACATCAAGTACAAGAAGGGAAACACCAATAATGTTGTAGACTATCTCAATTGACGATTGTTTATGGCACTGATCATTGTGATCGACTCTTTTGGACACGAGACTTTGGGGTGGCCACATATTTACAAGAACAATTTAGAATTTGAAAACACATACTAGATGCTAGTGGAAGGAAAGTAAGTTCCATATTTTCATGTCCAGGGTGGACTGTTATGCCACTTGGGACACCTTTGTGTTTGTACAAGCAAGCGTGCCAAGATGATTTAGGAGGTGCACTATAATATGGTCGTTGGACATTTTGGACTATATAAAACAGTGGCAATGCTACAAAAGTATTTTTATTCGCCGAACCTTCAACAAGATTGTTGGATGTACATAATATCCTACACTACCTATGCCATTGTGATAACAACAATCAAGAAGAAAGGCCTATATACTCCTATGCCTACTCCTAGTCAGCCTTGGGAATCTATCTCCATAGACTATATGTCGTGCCTTCCTTCTACTAAGCATGACAATGGTTGTGTGTTTGTGGTCATCAACAAATTCTCTAAGAGGACAAATCTAGTAGCTTGCAAGAGATTATCACAACAAAATCCACTACTAAGCTCTTTGTTGAATGAGTGTGGGTACATTTTGGGATCCCACAGTCCATTATCTTAAATTGGGACAATAGGTTCCTAAGTACATTTTGGTTAAGCCTCTGGTCAATGTTGCATACCAAGCTCACTGAGTTGACAACCTTCCACCCCCAAACTGACGGAAAACTAGAGGTCATCAACATGATGATGGTGAACGTTTTGTGCATGTACAACTTGAAGGATCCATGCACATGGGATGAAATCCTCCCCTATGTCCAACAAAACTATAACATAACTCTCCATAGCTCAACTCATCATAGACCCTTTCAGGTGGGGTTGGAATTCGAGCCACTATGTGACATTGATGTTGTCATACCATTTTTAGCTACTCAAGTAGATTTGGATCATGTTTGGTTTCAAGTTGATTGGGATAACAACTTCATTGAGCACACTCAACACATCTTCCAGCAGGTACATAACATATTGTATAGATCCAATGCTAAATACAAGTAGCATCATGATCAACATTGAGTGGCACAAAAGTTCTAGGTGGGAGACAAAGTTTGGTTACATTTACACAAGGAGCGCCTTGGTTAGTCCCATCGCAAGCTTCTCCCACTCCTATATGGGTCGTAAACCATCACCAAGACTGTAGGGGACAATGCCTTTGAGATCAACATTCCATTGTTCCTTGTTCTACACACAATACTCAATGTGGATTGGTTGCGACCGTACTTTCCTCCATTTTTGGACACATTCAACGTTGTTGCGTAGCTAAGACCAACATAACCCAACGCAAGCTGCATCGAGCTAGCCACAATTGATAGGATCATGGACACGTAGATAAATAACACTTAGGAGTAGAGGATCCAGCTGTATCAAGTTGTGAAAGTAGGCCAACTCCTTCACTACGGCAAGTGGTTCATGAGGGACCAAGTTCAACAAAAAAATTCTCACCTCATGGAGGCTATGCATGCAATGGGGACCATTGATTCCAAAAGGCGGAGGACTGATCTAGGTGGATATTGGTGGATACCAGCCTATTCCACCTATACCTCTAGTCAGTTTCATATGTTTCCTTGATTATAGTACCATTTACTATTTTTAGCATCTTTTTAGGTGCTAAACTTCGAGAGTTTTTTTTACCCCCTATACGGAATTTTATGAGTTCCATAGCAGGCCCATAGTTGTAGGAAGGGGCAACAATCATGTAGTACTCTTCTTGCATCAAATCCTATAATACTTGGAGAGATATTTCCAACGCAGTATTGCATGCGCCAAACAGAGATCATATGACCAAGTTATGACCCCAGGAAGTTAGTTGCCCAACTAACCACAATGGAGACCACAAACTCTTGGTGTTTCATATCCAGGGGTCAGGGTTTTCTTATTTATGGATTTCTTTTGTTTTCAATAATAAAAATGACCTTGAGCCTCATTGTAATAAAATTCAGAGGCATGTATCCACCACATCTCTTCTCAAGGATAAGATATTATCACCTGAGATAGTTTATTTCCATTTTGTATGTAAGCATATTTCAGTTCTTTGATATTAATGAAATGAAGTTTTGTTTCTATTGCATCTATGTGTTTACGTTTATATCTATATTTTGTTGTGTTCCTGGTGTTGGGTAATCTAATTTTTAGTTAAACTACTTGCATTTAATTATCAAACCCGTGGTTTTGTGAACTTGTGAAGTATACATGCACTGTATGTGCTAGGAAATTTACTTTCAGTGATGCTAATTGCAAAATGAATATGAACCATATTTATGAAAAGATCATGGAAAAGAAGATTTAACTATTGAAAATGGAAATTAAATCTATATTAGATCTAACTAATCATATACTAAATGTTACACTGAAATTTGTCACCATGACTATCTGCAGTTAATATGCCTCCATCAATAGTCATATTACCCTCCTTGTCAAGCCTCATACCTCTTCTCTTCATGTCAAACTTCAGAAAGAGAGAAAGTCACTTAAAAACATGTTTATCTCTGGGTACGCAGATTCTCTCTACCTTGCCTACGTGTACGCACTCCAAACACACTGTACCTGCGTACTTGTACGCTCTGTAAGCCAAAGGATGGGTGCGTACCCTGTAAAGGTCAAAAGGCGCGAGTTTCATCTTAAAAAAGTTACTTGTGGTCACTTCTAGAGCCTTCTAGAAGAGTGTTTGACGTGTATTGAGCGCCTCCAGATGGTTCATGCATCCCTATGATAGAGGAACTTATCCCATCAAGAGAGGAGCTACCCCATCCAAAAGAGGGAGTATCTCATTGATGTTGGAACTGAATAACTTCCTCTAGAACACTATAAATACAGGCCTTGGGCCAGAGGAGGAGAGGTTGAAAGCTGAACATTCCAAAGGGTAGATGCTACTGGAATTAGGACTTCCATTGTAAACTTGTGACGAGAGATTACCATCCTTTCTTGTTGCCATATTGGAAGTGGGTGAGCTTGTCAAAGTAGAGGAAATCTCTTGTTGGACCCTGGGAGGAGCTTGCACAACACCAAGGCTCAGGTTGTAATGGTTCCTTTTTTGTTTCCTTAATACAAATAAGTCTATTCTTCTCAATGATTTGTTGTTAATGAATTATTTCATGTACTCCTTGGTCTATATGATGAATATGCTTTGTTTTATGAAATATTCAGGTGTTATGTAATCGTTTGACTATTAGTGTATGCAGGTCTTAAAGTGAAGGAGGTGCTCATCTGGATCAGCAAGGCTAGACTACTACAACAAGCGTTGGATTTGAGGTAGGATCGAACAACACTTGGTTTCTCATAGAATAATGTATGTTTAGAGAAGGATTTCTCTTGTTTTTCTTGTTTGTCACTAGAGAGTCTTAGACTCCTAGGGAGGTTAGGTTTGTCCGCAAAAATAACTCTTTCCGCATGACAGTCGCTAACAGGTCTAGAGGCAGAGTTTGCAACCTCTGTTCTCTAATTCTGTTAAATTCGGCTAGCCCCTCATCGTTGTATTCATTTCTGGCAAGCGATTTAACTTGATATAGCGACTCGGCCAATGCAAACAAATCCTCGAATCTGTCTTCTTTGTGCTCGACCTTGACCAATTTGGCCTGGTTGAGCGCATTGTAAGTGATTTTCCTTGGATCATACTGCCTGCTTGGAAGAGTAGCTAGAGTCAGCAAATTTATCTTCCCAGCTTCCTTCTCTGCATGTTTGATATCATGCAGGGTGTAAATTCCAATTCGCAGGGGAAAGGAGGGCCAGACATGCTTTTTTTCTTTTTTTAGGGTCTGAGTAACCCCATCGGCATTGATTTGATATAGGTGGTAATTGTAGTTGGTCTTCCACAACTTTTGATGATATATGTGGATGGTGTGGGGTCTTGCGACGTCCACCTCCATCCGAGCACAGGAAACTCAGAATTAAAACATAAAACATCCAACACATAGGCACTGTAATAAAATGGCAGAATGAACCTCTCTGTGACGCGAGAATTAAATCTGAAATTAAGAATGGCCTTGGCTAACTTGTCAGATAATATATCCGCTCAATCCATAATCTCACCACTACATGCCGCCTCCATTAAGGGGACCATTTCTATGGTAAAATTGGCGGAGTCATGTAATCCCCATAGTCTACACAACATAATTCCAGCATAGCAGTAAGGAGAACATAGAGAGTCGACTGAGTACTTACCTGAGGATTCGTGCTAATGCTTTGCTGGATTTTGTCTCCAGCCTCGAATTGGTTCGAACTCGGTCTCGTTTTCTGCTTAGAACTTCTCCAGAAATGTCGTGTTATACTTTTTCTCTTCTGCCGGCAGATGATACATTTGCCTTAGATCTGTAGCTCGAAAAGAACCAAAACTCCTCCCATCTGCAGTGCTGAACATTCTGTCGGTAATTGGAATCTCTTGGATTGCCCACCTTACCACATCCGTATATGGGAGAATTTTCTCCCGAGCCGCTATTCTGTGCAGAAAGGAATTGTCCAAGTCTTTTAGATTGGCCTCAGATTTTCTAGTACTATCGCATGAGACTTGTATCCCGCTCACCTTCGGCTCTTCGGCTTCAATCAAATTATAAGTTCCTTGCCAAGTGGCTCTGGTAAGTCCCAGGCACGTAGTATCTGATATAAGCCCTTTCTTTTTACTGCCTGAATCAACAACAGACTGCCCTATGGTTGGCGAAGTGGTAGGCATTGTAGTCTTTTTGGACTTCTTTCCCATTCCACTCAAATCTGTCTCTGCGGAAGAATTCTGCACAGAGCAAGAGATAGGCGTAATACAGGAAACAATAACATGAATTGAATAGACTGAGGTATATATATCTTGATGCATTCATGGTGATCGATTGAATAGATCGCAAGCTTGTTGTTTTCATTAAATGGCCGTTAAGGCTTGTCAATCTCATTAATACCAGTCGCTTCGGTTAATGGCCGAATGATTTATTTGAAGCATGCCTTGGGCAATTTGGCGGTTGAACGCGAATGAGCGGCTTTTCAAAAGATATTGCCTTAATTACGAATAAATCGTATTAAACTGCCTTTATGATTTTACTTTGAAAACTGCGCTTTTACCCTTTTCACAATCGGGCGTCGGGAAAATCCTAAGTCATTGCTTCGGTTCCATTTGGAATCCCCGATCGCCGATAGCAATATCGCATCGCGTCGGAAGTAGCGAGTGGGGCAGTTTAGAATGTGGGCATGGTGAATCGCCGATCGCCGATAGCGATGTCGCGTCGCATTGGGGCGAGAGGGAGCTTATTTGCGTTTAAGCATTATCACCGATTGCCGATTGCCTATTGCCGATATCGCATCGCATCGGAGCAAGGGGTTCTTAATTGTGTCACTCTATATTTCACCGATACCCGATAGTGATTTTGCATCGGAACAAATCAAAATATCCTCAAGTTGTGTTCCCTTTGTCATTGCGATATGCGATCTTGCGATTGCTTTATCACAATGACAAAAGATAAATCCTTTTACGTTAAGGTTTTTGATTGGTTTTATTGAAGAGGCCTTTTAGTAATGTTTTCTTTTATGTCTTCGGGCCTTTTTGAAATAGAACTTTAATTGATACCAATTTTAAAAAAAAAACAAAAAACAAAAATTAAAAAGGGACCCATTTCATATTATGGTTTTGGAATAGTAATGATATGAAATGGGGAGTTGTTGTAGGGCACAACAATTGGCGATTCGCTGGAAGAAACAGTTATCTCTGAAAAGTATAGAAATACTTAAACTTTTTCAAAATAGAAATTTTTATCAAAAGGGAAAAATTCTAATATAACTAGGTATAGTTGCATTCTAGATAAAACAAAACTTTCTTTGCTAATTTCCTCTTTTGTTAAAAATAGATACATTCTAGAATTTAAATTGGCATTTATTGGTTGATATTGATAAAACAGAAAACTTTTCCAAATCAGCTATTAAAATTAACTCCTTTGTCATAGGTAGAGCCTCTGCTGCCAGCAAACGTCCATAG
>APFE031695682.1:16950-44729 GCA_000404065.3 Pinus taeda | reverse complement strand
CGGATCACTACATATTGTGACCGTCGGATTGTAAGTTACAAAATGTACAACGGTAAAGAAACACACTTTACCTAACTCTATACCTAACTCTATAGTAGACCAAGTTGAACTTAACTATTCCTATGTGTCGGAATATCCTAACATTACATTATTATTGTTATGTCGGCTCTGATTATATTGTGACCCCTTAGACTCCTATATATAGAAAGGAGGTCTTTTCATTTGTATCATCCAATAATCATTCATTTGTGTAATGTAAAGGAGGTTTCCCCCTCGAAGAGGCTGAATTCTAAGGCATTGATCTCTCTTTTCTATCTTTTTGTGAGCTGGTTTCATAACATTTGGTATCAGAGCTTTAGATTCTAGGGTTTGACTACTCCAAATAAGTCATCGTGGCATTTTCAGTATAACCTTTTTTTCTACAATGTTTTAGAAGCTAAAAAAAACCATTTAAGAAGAAATTACGCTGAACCTCTCGTCCAAATTTCAGAGCTTTTCGCGCTATATGTGTGGAGATATGATCTGAGGAAGTTTGTCTTTTTGTAGACTCCTAAATTACATTCCAAACAGGTGACCTGGGGAAAATCGTCATAATGTTCTCTTGGAGCATTGGATTAAAATTTTGTAAGAAGCTACAGAAAGAGGACAGACTTTAGTTTCTTGTATATATTTTTTAGAGGCAAAGGTTGAAACAGTGACACGTGGCACATTGTACAAGTTTGCTCTACTAAACTAGTCTATAATCAGGTCACTGTGGGAGATTTGGCATAAATATTCCTTGGAGAATCCAATTTGGATTAGACTGGTGGCATTGGAAAGATGACACAAAGGGCTACTATAGGTCGCAATTTCAGAACTTAAATATCCAAAAGTACAAAGTTACAGTCATTTCAAGATCGAGCTCCTAAAATCAAGAAAACGCAAGATGAGGAAGTTTGATGGCAAGGATTCGGTAAATTGGATACTTTAGATGGAGCAATATTTTGATCTACATGGTGTACCACTATTACAAAAGGTATGTATTTCATCTTCATATTTAGAATGAGATCAATTTTTATGGTATGAAGGGCTTTGTTCTCGTAAATAAATTGTTACGTGGTCAATTTTAACGGAGGAAATGATAGCACATTATGAGGATACAAAGAGCAACACCTTCTTTAGAGCAACACCACAACAATTGGAAAGAGTATAAGGGCTTTGTTAAATAATGGAAAGTAAAATTATGGCAACAAGAAAGTCTACCCCTCACAACTATAAAGATGGAAGTGTTGTTTCTTCTAGCCTTCCACAACCTACAAGGGTTACACCACAATAATTGGAAGAAAAAAGAGAAAAAGGGCTTTGTTACAATTGTGATTGCAAATGCACTAAAGTAAAATAGAGTAAATAGTAAATAAGGAGAATATGAATGTGAAGAGACACAGAGAGGTGAAGCCCAAGAGTCTCTCCCTCCATGTATATATCCATGAGAAATATTAATGCAAAATCACAATTCGCATTGTGGAGTCACCCCCTGGCCTAAGTGAGAAGGGGATGCAATTTCTTCACTCAAGAAATTATTGGCAGGTTTGAAGCATGTTAATTTGGATTTTTGTGAGAATTGTGTTTATGGAAAACAAAAGAGAGTCATATTTCTTAGAGTCGTGAAAGAGAAGACGAGTGAAAAAATAGAGCTTGTGCATAAATATGTTTGGGGACCAACTTAGGTATCATCTCTTAGTGGTTTTCATTACTATGTTACTTTTAATGATGACGCAACTAAGGAAAGTTGGATTCATTGTATTCGAAATAAATTTGATTTCTTCAATAGCTTTAAGAAATGGAAGGCTTCGGTTAAGAACGAGAGAGGAAAAATGTCGAAGTGTCTTAGATCAGATAATGGAGGTGAATACTACAGCAAGTAGTTCAATAATTATTGTTTAGACCATGTCATTTGTAGAGAGAAGACAGTTCGAAGAACACCACACAGTTTTGGTGAAAACACAAGAAAATGTAGGTGAGAAAGGATGGATAGGAGAAGCATGGAACATGCAAGGTGTATTAGATTCCATGTAGGATTTACCTTACAATTTTGGGAAGATGTTGTATATACTGATGATTATATAATAAATAGAGGGCCTTCAAGTTCCTTGCGTGGTGGTGTTTCAGAGGAGGCATGGATAGGTAAAAAGGTAAACTACTCATTTCTAAAGACCTTTGGTTGTGAAGCATTTATCCACATTAATAAAGGAAATAAAACGAAGCATGAAGAAATATGGTATAAGTGTATCATTATTGGATATGGTGTTAATGATTTTGGTTATCAAAGAAAATTTTAAGGATACAAATTTATTTTAAAGTTTAGAAACCTTGGCGAATCTTACTAGTCATTAACATGCAAAGTATAAAATGCTTGAAGATACTTTTGTAAAAATATTCGAATTTATAATGATTTTATATACTCTTAGTAAAATTTTGGAAACTTTTAAGGTAAAATAATTTTATACTATAAAATTTGGGTGAATCATTTTTAGAAAAATATAGAAACTGCTGATTTTTGTTTTTTGGAAAAAACATGGAAAATTAGCTCACATGTGAATATTAGCCCCTAAAAATTTCCATGGTTATCACTTATAAGATTATGAAAAACATAAAATCATTAAGAGTATAGATATGGTATTCAATGAAAGGATCTTTTACAAAGATCAATAGCGGAGAAAGAAATAAGAAAAGGAAAAAAAATAATATGCAATGCTTGATGACATCATAGAAAAGGAAAAATCAAAGGTGTCAGAAAATAATAATGATTCATATCTAGAACAACAACAACAACAAAAACCACCTCAAACTCTTGGAAGTGTTGTTAAAAGATTTAATAGGTTAATTAGAGCCTTTGAACGATACTCTCCTTCATTGTATTATGTATTATTGACTGATTTTGGTGAACAAAAAGGATATGAAGAAGTAATGTTGGTATAAAATAGAAAGAAGTGGGAGAAAGCCATGAAAGAAGAGATCGAATCCTTGGTACAAAACCAAACTTAGGACTTAGTTAAGCTACCTACAGGTAAAACAACGTTGTGGAATAAATGGGTTTACAGGTTGAAGGAAAAATATGGAGGGAAATGAAGGTATAATCTTAGATTTGTTGTGAATGGGTTTTCATAAAAGAAATGTACATACTTTGATGAAATATTTTCTCCTATTGTTAAAATGACTTCAATCAAAACTATTTTAAGTCTAGTGGTAGCAGAATATTTACATATTAAATAGTTAGATGTGAAGATAGGCTTTCTCCATGGGGATTTGGAGTAACAAATCTATATGCAACAACCACAAGTGTATGAGGTTAAAGGGAAGGATAAATCGATGCACAAGTTGAAGAAGAGCATGTATGGATTAAAACAGGCTCCAAGGCAATGGTATTTAAAATTTGTTAGGATTATGTCTCAATAAGGTTATACTAGATGTCATTCTGACCGTTATGTTTACCTTAACAAACAAAATTATGGAAACTATATTATATTGTTATTGTATGTAGATGATATGCTTGTTGTAGGGTCTAACATACAAGAAATAAATATTCTCAAAGGAAAACTGTCTAATTTATTTGCAATGAAGGATTTGGGTACTACAAAGAAAATCTTTGGTATGAAAATAACTAGATATAGGAAAAATTACAAATCGACATTATCTCAAGGTGATTACATAGAGAAGGTGTTAGAAAGATTTAATATCTAGAATTTGTTTGTGTCAGTTAGTTCTTCATGTCACCAGTGATCAAATATTCTCTTACAAGGTTTTTTAGGAGTCTCGAGTCAAATTTTATCATTTCACTAGGTTTTCAAAATAAAATTTGGTCACTGGCTAATGTGTCTAGGTCTATTACTACTCCTTCAAAATTTTCATGTTTTGGTCACTACCATCACTCAATTGGATGTTCCATCACTAAAAAATCATCATTATCATCTCATTCAGATCACCATGGTCTTGATTCAGCTCAGTGTCACCACTATGTCATTAAGGTTAGAGTCATCAAAATTGTAATGTCATTCGTAAAACCAAAAAATGAAATACTGATAGGGTTTTTCTCAAAAGGTTTTGTTCTAATGTGTGATTCATTTCAAAGGGATGTGATCAGCTTTATGTTTCAAAGATGCATTCAAAAGATCCAAAGTTACATAGTTTTTTCCAAAGAAAAGTGAAAATGTATGGTGGGCCATCCTACCATAATAAAATTGAGTTCCAAAATCTATAAAGACCATTTCATTCCACCTCTCTCTCTTATATTCATTTCTAAAGAGCTCTTATTCACCAACAAGACATTTCCTCAACATTTTCAGAGGCAGAAACACTCCCAAGAGCAATCCAAATTGTCTTGTTGTGTTTTTTAGATTTCACTACGTTTTCCAGATTTCGTCGCGTTTTCTCAAGATTTCATTGTGTTTTATCTCTACAGGCCCTAACACCTATTTTGAATTTTTTTCAAGAGCATATTATGTAGTCTTCCAATTCTTTATTCAATTAATTTCTAATCTCTCCACCTCTCCATAAGTTTATTTCCCTTGTTTTCATATTGCAAAACCTCTATAAGTTCCTACGTTGCGTTTTCAGTGGTTCCATAGTTGGATTGTGTTTTAGTTCTCTAGACTAGACCCTATACCCATTTCCCCCATTCTACTTCCTAAAGGTCCCTAACACCATTGCCCATCTCCGTAAAGTTTCCCACCCTCTTTCCCTTTCCCTAAATTCTCCATCTTATACCATCATCTAAATCCCCTATTTTCCTAATTACAGTTTTACTTGCACATAGTCAAACTAGAGGCAGAGAAGAAATCATATAAAAAAGGAGGTAAAATCTTGAGATATGAACCACTAAACACTGAGGAGTTGATGTGTTTCCCACTATCCAAGAAATGTTTTGAGAATGTAGAGTTTTTAGGGTTTTGTGAGATAGTTTAAAGAGTCAAATACCATGAAAAATTGACGAGTTTGTTTGCGACTCATTTGAGGAATGATAAGGTCACTATTGCAGGTGTTACTTTCACTACTTGAATTGAAATCATAGAAGAAGCCATAGGGATACCAAAAAATGGAGAAACATGGTTTAATAACTTAGATTTGGGTCTGCAAACTATCAACTTTCATCAAAGGCCACTACAAACACATCATTAAGAAGGTTTTCCCTTTTGCACAACTCCTCGACAAATTTTCTCCATTGATGAGGGTTGTATTGAAGTACTTTACATGTGAAGGTAGATTCTCAATATTGTACAAATACCATGTTAGATTGCTCATGTATTTCATAGGGGTAAATTCATTAAACCTAGCCTACTACCTCTACAAGAGTTTGGCTAAAATGGTAGAGAAGGTGTAGCATAGACATAGTGACCATGAGAAAAGCCTTTTTCGTCATGCCCTCATCAAGATTATTTTATTGCATCAGCTTGCTCAAAAGAACATCACTTAGGAAACATTTATTCAGTTGGATTTCTTGTTGTCTTCTGTTAGTCAATCCACATGACCAAGTACATCATTAGAACCACCAAAGCATGTGAAGAATGGATCATCTAGCAGACCTGCACTTGAGAGGATACCTAGGTCTGAAGCTACTCAGAAATATTAGAAAGGAAGAAGGTTTGTGTTTACTCCACATTTTGTCAAAGGGGCCAAGCTTACATCAGCAACATCAGCAAAGCAGGGATCACAATCACAACATGAAGCACCATTGCAAGATGAGGAACCTTTCCATCTTGACACTGACATGGTTGACTTGAAGGTTAATGAGGAGCACAAGGCAATGGAGCAAGTCATCATGGAGAAATATGCTGAGATAGAAAAGCTCAAGGATAGATTATTAAAGGTAAACTTCATGATTTCATTCCTAGAGCAAGAAAATCGGTAGTTGAAGCTAAAGAAGCTTCTTTTGCAAAAGTAAGAGGTTGATGTTGGAAAAGAGGATATAAAGGGAAAATTAGTGATGGATGTACAGAATTTAGATGAACACTAAGAATAGGTGACAAGGAAAAGGCCAAGGACTAGAGGCCTCAAAAAATCACTTCAACAACAAAGAGAGTAGATGAATTTAGTTGACCTAATTACAACAAAAATCAATGAGAATAGAGAATTTTGGCTTGAGAAGGTGAATTTTCGTTTGGAGAAGCTTGTCAAGATGGCTAACAGAGAAAATAGGTTGAAAAGATACATGGTTTCTCATTATTACGCAAGGAATAAGATCGCTAGGGTTAAGATCAAGCAGTTGAAAGAGAAACTCAATGAAACCCTAATGAAGCAAAAAGGGAAGGTAAAGTTGGATTTGCTTCTTGATGCCTCCCTAATAGCATAGAATAGTACTTGAGGACCTAATAAACCAAATTTGAACAGTTTTGGAGAAATTTTGGTTTTTTATGAATTTTTACACTTTTTTATAGTCACTGGGACACAAACGCAGTGTGCTCCACGATGCACTTTTGTTAGGGAGCTCGAAATAACTCTTTGTTCACATATCTGGATTTGTTATGGTTTATACATAACATTTGGCTTCAGGGGAACATACTTTTAGCAAGTTTTGACAAGTTAAAATGCCTAGAAACCACCTTTCTGCCACCCTGTTGGAGATCACGTTGCGTTTTTTGGGGTACCTATGGGAAAATGAAATTTTAAGGGGCTATAAGTGACCTTTTTCATCTCTTGAAGAGTCCATCATGTAGCAGACATCCTCAAATTTCCAATGAGCCATAAATATTAGAATTTGGATTTCAAGAAGGCTCTTAAAAACCAGTTTTCCCAAATTCACTTTGTTTTCTCCATGCTCACTGCGTTTTTGCCTGATTTCCTTGTGTTTTTTCCTGTGACAGCTTTTCTTTAGTTTTTTCAGGAGGATTCGACTTTTGATGATGTAATTATTTGATTTTGATGTTACCATGGTGTAATTATGAGTAAAAGGCTTCCTAAGATGTTTTTAATGTAAATTTAGGCTTCATTAATGAGAGTAGTTTGAGTCAAAGTTTAAATGAAGGAGTTGTTTTAACCTCCCTAGTCTTTAGGGTTTTTGTTGAAACACCTCATGTATTATTTCCTAAACTCATGGATTCGACCCTTGAGAGAAGGGAGATGTTGTTTTGGTATATATGTATCATTTTCTCAGTCATAGAAAAGGTTGGATATCAGATAAGAGAAGACTTGTAGCTTGTACTTGGACATTTTATTCAGGAAATCAAAGGATCAGTTTATAGTTATTATCTAGGAATTCATGTGCAATGAGCTTATGATGATGTATTTTCTTTGTTTCAATTTTATTTGAATGATATACATCTCTCCTTTCATATCTTGTTTCTTCAATGGTTTTCCTTAAAGTTTATAAACATAATTCTCTGCATAAAGCTTTGCTTTTATGGGAATATCATTTTTTGTGTTAGTGTCAGTATTTGGATCCCTCCTTTCATATCATTTTAAGTGTCCAATTCAGAAATTTTTATCATTCCACTAGGTCATGCAAAAAATTAGTCACTGATGGTAGTCCTAGTCCAAAAACATCACTCTTCCCTAAAATGTGATTACTTACTGGCATAGTTTCCTATCTTGTTGACTGTACATCATCCATAAAGTTATTTTTATCATGCCATTTGTATTAGTCATGAGGTCATCATGTCGTCTTGAAATTTAGTCCTTCAAGGTCTCATTAGACCTTTAGGGTCTTTTAAGGTTTCATTAGGTCATTAGGGTTGCTGAGGTTCCATTCCATTTCATAAGACCAACAAGTAAAGGGTGATCAAATAACATCCCTTCACCATGTGAAGATGATTTGTAAAGAGAAACTCTTATTTCATTATGTAATTTTATGTCTTTCAAATGTAATAATTTCACCATCCCAAGCTGGTAACTCAGTGTTCCAAAGATTCCAGAACATCAAAAGATCAATTTTTCAAAGGAAACAGTCAAGTTAAAGGGTAAATTTTCAAAGGGTTAAGTGCATGCCAAATGGATTTGTTTTTTTCCCAAGGGTGTCCAAATCATCATTTTCCACAAGCACTAAACCCTAATTTCCTCAGCCATTGAGCTAGGGTTGGCTATGAAATCATAGACATATGAGTATATGAGGCATAAGGGAGGTCATTTCAATGAGTATAAGGCCATTCCAACTTATACACATCATGTCTCCATAATTTTTCAATAAGCCATTTCAAGGGACATATAATTTGCCACACATAGGGCCGATTTTTTTTCAAACTATGCTTTAGATCAAACAGGAAAGAATTTGGAAATAGTAAGAGAGGTTTTTGTCCACAATAGGCCAAGGAAGAAAAAAATCCTTCATTTTTTACACAGGTGTCATGGTTCTAGAGAAATGTCAAAAATACAGTTGCCTCGGGAGAGTTGATGCACTTCTAGAGTGATCTTGGGAAAATTAATATTTCTCCTATCTTGAGTGACCAAATGACTTACTTGATGAGTCAAATGATAACTAGATACAAATATCCTTCTAATGAGATATCATGAACTCAATTTGGGGTTGAGGAAGACCTCCCAAATTTGACTGAAACAACACTCTACATTTTGGCAGCTTCATTCTGCACATTTTGACCAGTCTTGGGACATTGAGCTTTTGACAGAGCAAATAAGCTCCAAATTGAAAATTTCAAGATGTTCTAGAAAGTAGAATCGACACTATTTCAAACGGGCTATCCCACCCCCAATTTGGACTTCAGGAAGGTATTCAAAGTTGATTTTAATTGGCGCTGCACGTTTCGAGACCGGTGCTGTGCTTTTCACCTGGCGTTGTGCTTTTGCCCAATTTTCTCAGTGTAAATTAACATAGGCACTGTGATTTTGTCATGGCACTACACTTCTGAGTGAAGGCACTATGCTTTTCCCAGAAGTGACAGAGTACCTCCAAATCTTCCAACAGAGCTCAAATTTGTTTTGCTCTCCATTATTACAAGTACATGTCCTTCATTTTCATTTTGGGTTGCTAAATCTAAGTTACAAGCATCATTGGTCATTTGTAATCTCAAAATCCTAAATTATCCCTAATTCTACTTAAACCCTAACTCTTTCCTATTCATCCTAGCACCTAGCTCTACAGTCCTAAAATCACCCTATCCATTTTCCCTCTTTCCCACTATTCCTTCACATTCCCTTTTGTCTCTCTTCCCCAAGTGCCGAAGACAGAAAGCCCTTCTTCTCATTTCCCGCTCCATTCATTTCCTAGTTGCAAGCACATTTTCCATCCCCTCATTCCTCATTTCCATACACCTCAACCTTGCAAACATGGACTAGGACGACCAAGACTATGAGGAGGAGAACACAGCCAGTGATACCTTAGCTGATAGAGCCATGCAATTGAGAAAACCACACAAGGGAGGCAAGATTATCAGAGAAGATCCATCAAACCTTAGGGAATTTCAGGCCTCAGAGTTGGCTATCACATGCTTTAGGTACCTTGGTTGCTATGAATTCTGTGAATAGGTTGAGAGAGTGGAATATCACCCGGAGCTCACTAGACTTTTTGTAGCACATCCTCATGACAACAAGGTGACTCTTGCTGGGGTAAATTTCACCATTTCATCTTCTATTATTGCAGATGCTACCAGGATTCCTAATGTAGGGAAGAAGTGATTCAAGCACCAGGATGTAGATGATTACTATTATGAACCTTATATCTAACCGCAGTACAAGAATTAGGTGAAGAGACTGTTTCCTTTCAAGTTTCGTGAGAGCAAGTATGTCCCCATGATGAAAATCATCATGAAGTATTTCACTTGTGAGGGTTAGTTCTCTAGGCTGTATACTTATCATATCAGGCTCCTCATGCATTTTACCAGCGTGAGGATGTTAAACATACCTTATTACTTGTTGAGGAGTATTGAGAAGATGGCTTTTATTGTCTAAAGGAAGCCTTACCCTCAGTAGATGAGAAGCCTTTGTTATTACTCCCTGATCAAGGTCAGTGTGCTTCATCATCTCAGCCTCTTTAACATCCCTTGGGAGACCCTTATTTCTCATGAGATCTTCAGGGGTCCTCAAATTCCTTCACCAGTGCCTCAAGAAGTAGGAGGACCTTCTAGCCTAGTGAAAATAGATGAGGAGGCCAAGGAGACAAGAACTACGTGCCCTTTTTCATAACATATTAGAGGGGCACCAGGAGATTATCTGCAATAGATAGGAAAGTGTTTTCTCCACGGAATGTGGAAGGGGCCATGCTTTCTTCATCAGCTCATAGGCAAGTGTTTTCTCCATGGGATGTGGAAGGGGCCTTGCCTTCTTCTTCAGCATAGTAGGTATAGGTGCAGCAGCTACACAAAGGAAAGGAAAAGATGCTAGATGATGAGGAGGAGGAAAGAGATTTTGACTTGACTGAGCATGATGAGTCAGAGCAGTGTTATACTCATCATGGAGTTGATATCACTGGTTTGGAGGCTCAGGACGAAGAAACCATCAAAGACATCATCATACGGGAAAGGGAAGATCAAGTGCAAGATTTGGGGGACAATTTGGAGAGGGCCAAATATGTCATTACATACTTGGAGCAAGAAAACAAATAATTGAGTGACAAACAAGTCCTCACGGAGCTAGAAATTCTCAAGTTGAAACAACAAAGTGGCAAAGAAGCATAAGTCAGTTTCACTCCTATTGAGTAGGAGACTGAAGATGATAGGGAGACTTGGCTTGAAAGAGTCAACCTACACCTTGAGAAGCTATTGTAGAAGGCCAACAGAGACAATCAGATGGTCAGGCACATGGCTTATCATTGCAGGACTCGAAACAAGATTTGCATTATGAGGGTCAAGAAAATGAAAGCTAGGCTAAGGCGAGCCTTGAAAGGAAAGAAAGAGGATGATAGACTTATAATGCTGGCTGAAGCCTCCTTGGCCCATCTAATCACAGGATGGTGGTGCTTCACACTAATTTTGGGCAAGTTTTAAACAAATTTGTCATTTGCAATTTGGAATTTCATTACACAGAAAAACTACCTAAAAGCGTAGCGCCACTGGCACTGCGCTTTTCCTAGGGGCACCCATTGAAGAAATGACTTAAATTTTTGGATTCAAAGTGACGAGGACACGCACCCTAGAAATTTTCAAAAGTTTTGGGGAAGAACTAGTCCACTAAAAGGTCAGAAAACACCCTAGAAATGACCTTTCTACCACTTTTTGGACACACAGAAGCAGTCTTGGGAGAATCAAGTTTTGAGGGGTCAAATGAGCTCCAAATACAGAAATTCCAGGTGTTCTGGAAAGTATACTTGAATACATTTCCAATGAGATATCATGTTCTCAATTTAGATTCCATAAATGTCTCCAAAAGGGACCTGGAAGTGGCACTACTCTTTTGCCCAGTGGCGCCGCGCTTTACACAGTTTTTGTTCAGGGTTGCTATTCTTCTAGTTTTTTATTGTAATCATGGATTATCTCTCATGCTGGATAATTTTCCTATGTATGTGATGTAGTGGCTTTTAAATATGATGGATAAATAGTAATACAAGGTAGATTCATTGCTTAAGAGTTAGTTTGAGCCCAAATGAATCAGTTTTTCACTTTTAGAGGCAAGCTGTTGAGATGCCTATATTCCTGTTTTCTTGTTCAGTGTTGGTTAGATTAGCTCCTCATCTTGGGGATTCGACCCCTGAGGATGGGAGGAGATTGAATAAATGCCTATATCTTCTTCTTCTTCATCGTTGTAGAGGGTTGGACTCAACTGGATGCTCAAACCTTGATTGTACACCTTTTGTAAGAAGTTTGGTAGGAGATTAATATGAATCGCAACTATTTTTATGGGATACATGTGGTATGATTTTTAGTACAGTTTCTTCTTATGTGATCATATGTTAATTTTTTTTATGTATTCAATTCATCATTTCATTGCTTCTAGTTGAATGTTTTCAAGCTGATAGGTAGAATTCATTATAAAAGTGATCTGCCTTGGGAAACCATTCATCATTTCATGTTTTCTACAATCTAGGAAGGATCCATGGTTTTCACATGCCCTTCTTAGCTTCTCACCAGTCAAAAATATCTCATCCCATCAAGCCCATTGAGTGATAAAGCCTATGCCTACCTTGCCCCATTGAACACTCTGCAATTCTAACCTAGTCCCCTAGACCTAAACTATCCAACTCCTCCTAATCCGGCCAAACCCCTTCAAAATACAATCAAAACTTCATGCTACTATACCTATCCTAAAATCCTTTTCCTGATACAGTCATTTTGGTTGAGATCCTTATGGAGAGAGCCCTCTCTCAGCCTAGTAGGGATAGCTTATTGGCTAAGCATGGTTTGTGGTTACCCTAGCCTTACCTTCCTTCAGCTTGAGTTCAACCCAGGTGATAACATTGTGTAATTTCCTTCTAACTTAATTAATTCATGTTCTCATGCTCATTAAGACCTTTTTCTTCTTCCAAACACTACACTACACTGACAAAGCCTAAAGCCATCAAAACATTATTGCGACCTTGCTCATCTATATCATTTTCGTTGTAACCCTTTGATCCTTTGACCTAGCTACGTGGTTTTCATCCCTTGTCCAACATCAAAACCTAAAACTTCCAAACCCTACCTGATCATAATATATCTAGCCTATAATTATTTCCCATTCTAGTCATCATTGCCTATGAATCCATAGAGATATCACTCTTTGCTTTATCAGGGCTAGCTACTAAATTGTAAGTGGTTTGAGGTTATCTCCTTTGATTTCCCTTCTCATCCTTTGGATATTGTTGATGATAACAGAATGAAAAACCAATTAGCACACCTTTACCTATCCATTTGAAACTAATTAAGGAGATGTCTCCTCAGACTTAGTAAGAGATAGATTATATGTCTAAATTTCAATACACATCAGTAACCAGAAGCTTAATGTATGAAATGTTGTGAATAAGGCCCTATATTGCACATATAATGGGATTTTTGAGAAGGTATATGGAAAATACAATAAAAGAGAATTGGATGGAAGTAAAGTGGAGTATGATGTATTTGAGAGGTACCACTAATCAAGCATTATGTTTTCAAGGTTCAAACACTCTTCTATAAGGATATGTCGATTCAAATATGGTAGGTGATAGATATAACATCAGGAGCACCACAAGGTATGTGCTTATTGTAGGTAGAATAATAGCCATTTGGGTTTTTAAAGTGCAAAACATTATTTCACTTTCAATAATGGAAGAAGAGTATGTTTTTTCTACAGAGGCTATTAAATAAATTATTTAGTTACAAAGGTTTATCGATGAATTGGGAAATAAGTAGGAGATTAACAGGCTATATGATCTGAACTGAAACAGGAACGCAAAAAATTATAGATATAATCATAAACACAGAGATACAATAGAGAAACACATCATTTAATTAATATAAAAATACTAAACTATGCTTACAAATAGAATGGAAATACAATAGCTCAGGCGATGATAGCTTATCTCTAAGAAGTGATGTGGCGGCTACATACCTCTGAATTGAGTTACAATGAGGCTCAAGGGCCTTTTTATTATTGAAAAATAAGAGAAAAACCTAAACAACCAAAACCCTAACACAAGGAGATGTAACACCAAGAGTTTATGGGGCACGTTGGGATTAGTTGGGTAGCCAACTTCCAAGGGTCGTAACTTGATCATAATATCTTTGTTTAACATGTATGATAGCTCATTGGAAAGATCTCTCTGAGGACTAAAACATCTCATGCGATCTCCATAGAAATCACTAAGAAATGTTTCGAAGGAAATTGCTGAGAAAATTTTCCAAAAAAAATTCGTTTCAGACCTCAAAACAACTCTGGAAGATCAGGACCTGAAAAACTACCAAAAATATTAAATTGTGCTACAATTAAGGAAACTGAAAAAATGAAAGAAACAATGGTGAGGATTCAAGTGGAATAGGTAGGTGACCACCAATATCCACTTGGATTAGGCCTCCCCCCTTAGGAAACAATGGTCCCCATTACATTGAGTCACTCCATGAGATGAGAAAACTTCTGCTGAACTTGGTCCCTGGTGAGCCATTTTCCTTGGTGGAGGCATTTGCATGCTTTGAAAACTCGATATAGTTGTATTCTGTATTGCCAAGTGTTCTTGATCTATGTGTCCATGATCTGACGAGTTGGGGCTTGTTCATGTAGTTTGGGTTGAGCTATGGGGGTGTGAGTTGTTCTGCAATATCAGATGTGTCCAATAATGGTGGACAATATGGTTGAAGGTGATCTGCATTGAACACTGGCTGTAGACCAAGGAAAGTTGGGATGTTGAGCTTAAAGGCATTTTCACCGATGACCTTGGTAATGGTGTATGGCCCATATTGGAGCGAGCAAAGCTTGCGGTGGGGTCCAGCAAGGCACTCCTTCTGCAAATGTAGCCAAACATTATTGCCCACCTGGAACTTGTGCGACACTAGATGTTGATCCTAGCGTTTCTTGTACTTATAATTAGATCTATCTAATATATCATGGACCTATTGGTGGATGTGTTGAATGTGCTCAATGAAGTTGTTAGCCCTTTTAGCTTTGGACTGCTCATGAGTTGAATCTACCTGGGTGGATGCAAATGGTATGGCCACATCAATGGGGCATAATGGCTAAAATCCTAGCCCTACCTTAAAGGGGTTATGGCCTATTGAGGTATGGAGAGATCCGTGGTAGTTGCGTTGGACATAGGTGAGACTTTCATCCCATGTGCATGGACGATTTGAGTTGTACATGCGCAGAGTGTGTATGATCATTCTATTGACGACCTCTATTTTTCCATCAGTTTGGGGATGGAAAGTTGTGGACTTAGTAAGTTTTGTATCTAGCATCGACCAGATACTTAACCAAAATTCACTCAGGAATATGTTATCTCAATCTGAGATAATGGACTGTGGGATCCAAGTGTACCCACACTCTCTTAAAGAAGAGCTTAGTAGTGGCCTCTGCTATGATACTCTTCTTGTAGGCCGCCATGATGGCCATCTTAGAGAATTTGTCGATGACCATGAAAATGCAATCATTTCCGTTCTTAGTAGAAGTAAGGCCCCACATATAATCCATGGAGATTCCCAAGGCCAGCTAGGAGTAGGTAGAGGAGTACGGATGCCTTGCTTCTTGATGGTTGGTTTGGAAATGGTATAGGCGATGTAGGATCTAATGTACTTCCCAACATCTTGACGAAGTTTTGGCCAATAAAAATACTTCTACAATTTTACCACTATTTTTACTACTTTGAAATGTCCAGTGACCCAATTGTAGTGTGCCTCCCAAATAATCTTGGCACACTCACTTTAAGGAACATAGATGTGTCCCAAGTGGCATAACAGTGCATCCTAAAGGTGAAAATTTGAAACTCGCTTCCCTTCTAGGAGTGTCTGGTATATGCTACCAAATTCTAGATCGCTCTTGTAAATATGTGGCCACCCTGATGTCTTGTGCCCACAATGGTCGAGCATAGTTATTAGTGCCATGATCGGTGGTTGGTTGAGGCAATCAACGACATTGTTGGTGTTGGCCTTCTTAAAATTAATGTTCAAATTGAATTGTTACAGATAGCTGGACCATTTTAGATGGTGATAGTTCTGCAACTTCCCTTGTGTCTATATGAACTGTAGAGGTCGATGGTCTATGTGGATGACCATTTCCTTCCCCAGAATGTAATGCTTCAATTGACGCAAGGATTACACAATGGAATACAGTTCTTTGTCGTAAGTGGTGTACTTTCGGACTGTGTCTGAAAGTGTCTCACTCTGGTAAGCCACTCGACGCCCATGCTGAGTAAGAACTACACCAATAACATAGTCATACGCCTAGCAACTTGAGAACTGGTGCAAACATAGGAAATTCTTCAACTCGGAGAACTCTCATTGTTGGGTTTCCAACCAAAGGAACTTTTCTTTCACTCTACCCTTGGTGACTTGATTTAAAGGCCAAGTGATATGAAAGAACCCCAGCACGAACCTATGGTAGAAATTGGTAAGACCCAAAAAGCTACGGAGCTCTGTTAGAGTGGTTAGGGCTGGCGAATCCTGAATGAATTGTATCTTAGATGGGTCCACATGTAACCTTGCTCATCAACGATGTATCCTAGATTGTCTTCTTGATTTAGAGGTCTTGTTTCAACCACGTTTGGATTCTAGTTCCTGAAATGAGAGTGTTAGGGGGATTTTCCCACCCACTATTTATTCTAAGGGGGTCTAGGGGGGTAGGGGAAGCAATACCCTTTTAGCCCCTCCCCCCCAAAGTGGGGGTTCGTAGAAAACACCCTCGAAAGAAAAATTTAGAGAAAAATAGGCTTGTAAAATATTGTAATTTCGTCGTCAATATGGGTTATTCATTAGGTGGAAGATCCAACAATTGAAGATATGTTAGTTGAGGGTTTTTTTTTCCCTACAATGAAACCTTTGGCTTATATGAGGGAATTGTATTGCAACTATGTATTATTCTATGAGAAAAAGAGAGGAGATTATGTGAGAGTGCAGAGAAAATTACAATGGATTTGTTGTAGGTTGTGTCCATTTAGTTTACTGGATAATATAAAAGGAAGGACTTGTTGTTTCTCCATGGATGTAGCCAAAATTGGGTGAACCACATATATTTGCGTCTCTCTTGTTTTATGATTTTCTATGTTTGTGTTTCCACAATATTTTATTTCTCCCATTGCTCTGTTATGTAATTGCTAACAAGTTAATCATAAACATATAAATAAATAATTAGTTATTTCATAACTAATCATTTGATAATATTAAAATAAACTTAAATAATAATTTATTAATTATAATATTATAGTAACATATGAATTTAAATTAAGCATATAGTCGTAATAACTCAAATTAAAACAAGTAGAAATTAACAATAGGAATTATATATAAAATTATAGGGAATTAATTAAACAAATTAAATAATTAATTAAACAATTAACTAGTTACTAAACAAAATAATTATTAATTAAGACAACTTAATTAATTAATCAAAATTTATTAATTATTAATTAATTAATTAATTAATTAAATTAATAAATAAATAATTATTATTAATTAATTAAAAATAGTAAAAATAAAAATCTGAATATTAAAAAACTAATTGGATAATGGCCAACCTAATTTCTTAGATTAATTCTTTCATATCCTATATATATACCCTAAAATATAGCTCATGGATACATCATTAATATCTTTAGAATATCTATTGAGGCATCCCTTGATGATGGACTCAGTGGGTAGTCCGAAATGTTGGGTTCATAAAACTCTATAATAGGTCATTCCTCCTCTATCTAAAGGTAAGCATTGACAAATTAATTCTATGTAAGTTTAGTTACAAAAACATCTCATCAAACCTTTAAATATGTTTGTATTACACATTTCACTAGAGCATAATCCATTCTTTGCATAATAGAATACATTACAATATTAAACAAGTGAGCCTTTCATTTCATAAGCATGACAACTATTAGAGAACTGTAATTAGCAGTCAATTGCATGCCTTCATGCAACCTATCACATTTTCTTATAAAGTCAAGAAAGATTTATATCATCCACATAAAAATGGGTGCTTGTTTTAGCCAAAAGAGTATACATAGTAGGTTTCCATTGAAGGAAATGTAATACTTTAACTGACCATTCAAGAGTTGACAAAAGGACATACATTAACCAATAACAAACATGTCATGTAATCATTCACATTCAAATATACATAAGTCATGACACTTATTTGAATGGTTATAGATGGCTAGAAACTTAAGGTCAGACTTCAACTCTCTATCAAAGGAAAGGTCATGTGTATCACAATATTTCTTGTAGTTGTCTAGCCTTGAGCTAGATCCACAATCAAGGGATTGCATGCTCATGGATTCCATCGAGGTTTAATTGGGATGTTGATTAGTTTTCTAAGACTATGGGGTTTCTTTATAGGTGGTTTATTAGCTGCATTTTCAAGGAAGGCATTGTAGGAACATATAATACATTTTTTGGGTGGTTTATCAGCTTACTTAGCAATCATATAGTGGTTTATCATCTTCCTGAGAAAGAAATTAGTGTTTTATTAGCCCCTTCCGATAATCACTTATCACCCAATTCCTACTCTAAGGTCCCACTAAACTTTCATTCCAGTATTTTCCATGTAGTGGAACTGGGAATTACATCCCATTAGTATGAGTAGACTTTTTTAGGTATGAAACACCCATGCTCTTATACTCCACTCATGTTTCCCTCTCCAAACTTTTCTCACTCTATCTGTCCAACATGTCATTGTTCGAGTTCAATGTTTTTCTTCTTGATCTTTATTTTGCTTCCAAGTTCTTTGCGGTACCCCCCATAGTATTATTCCCTTTCCTCCCCTTTGCGTCATGGAAGTATGGAAGAACATAGGAATATCCTCTACCTCATCATGTCTTTGCAAACTATTTTATGCTGGGAATTTAGTTGTGCAAGCCAACAACACGCACAACTCTCCCTCAAATCATGGACCTCGTGTTTCCCACTCTTTAGGCCATCGAAATATAAAATTATTTTATAATAACAATCATTACAAAATTAGGGGCTAATAAAAGGGGTGTTACATGGTGGCACTCTAAGTTGGTGTAGTCTCAATTCTTGTTCATCAGACTTGGATGAGATGTTGGAAAATTGGGAACAATGTCTTCATGGCGTTTCCACATAGAGATGTGCACGTGTAACCTATACAATGTGATGGATTGACATAGATAGTTGGGAACCTCCCATGTTTGATAGAATGAATAATGTATATAATTTTGTTAAGGAGTTTGAGACATAGGTGCCAAATAATATTAGGATTTTAGTGTTAGACATCGCCCTAAAAACCACTATGGTGCCTAGGTGTAAAACATGAAGGGAGAAGATAGAGTTTTGGCAATAGTGTAGGAAATTATTGCATATTAGATTTGGATTGTATACAAGAGATTGTGAGGAAAGATATAATAGTAAGGAATCCTCAACCACTCAACTAGATAATTACATTACAAATAGATAGAAGCAAAGATTCAAGAGATTGTGTGGGTGCATAATTTTGTATATACTTTAGGTATTGCACCTTGGAACTAGTATATGCAATTGCATCTCTGATAGGGTACACAAAATTGGATAGCAATGTCAAGAAACTTCCAACTAACATTTTAGTTTGAGTCTAACAACCCATCAATAGATTAAGCATTTCATAACATGAAATAAAATATATTTTCACATGGACTAAGGGTTTTGCAAAAGAAGGGACCATATTTGCACATATCGCTGGAATTGTCAAATTACAAAGAAACTGGAAGAGTGTTATACCATGCCAAAGAATTTAATGATGATGAGGATATTAGGGATCTACATATTTTGGAGTCCTAGGGAGCATGCAAGGCAGTTAGACCATAGTTAGACCCCACTATGTTAGATTATATTATGTCAATGTGCAAGGAGAACATTAGCACAAAGAATAAATTGAACTTCATAGTGATTACCAATTATTAGTATCGGGAAACTATTGGACATATCTATCACTTGCTACATGAATCCCAAGATTTATTCCCAAACACTTTCTAGGAAATGAAAGGCATAGTTGGCAAGTTAGGGGGATTGAAGATTCCATTGAAACCGAATTCCAAACTAGTACGAGAAATAGCATATCAACTAAATCTGATATACAAGTAGAAGGTTAGGAAGAGATTGATATAATGTTGGAGGCTAGCATAATGGAACCTTTAGATGACTCCGAGTGGGTTAGTATGATGGTCATACCGTAGAAGATAATAGGTAATATTCATATATATGTGGATTTAAGAAATTTGAATGATGCCTATGTTCACGACCCTTACCTTATGCCTTTCACAGATGAGGTTTTGGAAAATGTCAATGGATAGGAGGGTTACTCCTTTACAAATAGTTTCTCAGGGTATCACTAGATAAAAATCACTAAGAAGTACCACCATAAGATGACATTTTCCATTGAGTGTGGATCAGTTAATGCACTATCATTCCTTTTGGGTTGAAGAACAATTCAATATTCTCTCGGTTGGTTGTCACATCATTTAATGAATTCATACATATTTTTTTCAATGTTTATTTAGATGAATATATACCATTTTTAGTCTACTAAAGAAACACAACAAGGTGTTGTCACTTATGTTAGATACATGTAAAGAACTCTAGATTTCCTTGAATTCAAAGAATTTAAGTTTTTGTTCATTGATGGCTATTTTGTTAGACATATTGTATGCAAGTAGGGATAATTGGTGGATTTGGTGAAAATCACAATGATTGTAAATATTCCACCTCCTACTTTAGTAGGACAAAAATGCCCTATGTTTGGGAATACTATAAACTATGGAAGGTTTATGCATGTTTATTTGTAGATTACCATGTCATAAGAAAAACTGTCGAAAAAAGATGTGAAATTCTAGTTGGTTGAAGAATTCCAGTGGGTGTTAGAGACACGGAAGGAGAAATTGGTAATTATGCCAATTCTAGTATTATATGAAAACAACAAATAATTTCATGTATAGGTGGATGCATCATCAATTGCATTAGGAGTGGTATTGGTACAACTATGAGAGGCTAAGATGGATCATCCAATAACTTTTTCTAACATGAAGTTATTGTTGGGATGGGGTCCCTAGGGGTAGAATTGAATTAAACTTAGTCATTTTTGTAAATAATTTTGTAAAATATGTAAAAAGTCCAAAAAATATGGACGTGGAGCGCGCAGGTAAATAGAGTCAAAGGGGCCTTAGTCCCTTGTTTTTGGTCAGTTTTGAATACTCACCCATGATCTGGGGTCCATGGTATTGTATTATGAAAGCTATAAATAGTTGAGTCATAGCGAGTCTTAAAGATATGTTTGGAGAGAATTGGGTACATTGAAGAGTGTTTGTTGTCTTGGGAAAGAACAAAAGCAGGAAGACTCTACTTCCTACGCTTAGATAGAGAAGGGAAGGCTCCTGCAGCTGAGTGCATAGGAGGCCTAGGTAGAGTCCACAACTGAGTGCATGGACCCCTACAATTGTGTCCGCAGGAGAAGAAGGGTCTGTATGAAAGCTATAAATAGTTGAGTCTTAGCGAGTATTAAAGGTATGTTTTTAGAGAATTGGGTACATTGAAGAGTTTTTGTTGTCTTGGGAAAGAACAAAGGCAGAAAGGCTCTGCTTCCTACGCTTAGATAGAGAAGGGAAGTCTCATGTAGCTGAGTGCACAAGACGCCTAGGTAGAGTTTGCAACTGAGTGCATGGACCCCTGTGGTTGTGTGCATGGGAAAGGAAGAGTCTGTAACCAGTAAATTGAAGATCAATAAAGACAATCTTTTGAAGAATCATTGAGTATTTATGTTTGTATCTTTTCATGTTGTACACTGCCGATAATGATATGTTTTGTGAAATAATGACTGAATGCTACGTAAATTTACTAAATCTATCTTAATGATGTATGAAATGAATGATTAGCCACTTCCGTGAAGTTACAGGCCATTTCTCTTATGTTTCTAATGAATTAAGAAGATATCCATGAACCGCAATCTAGGGTTACTTTTTTATGCATGTAAGTAGGTAAATTGATTGTTTAAGGTCCACAAGGACTGATCGTGGACGTTCACGAAGGCCTAAAGGCCACTTTAACTAAGTTACGGTAATGAGTCCTAGAATTGTATCGATCTGCGTGAGGCAGATCCAAGGCACTAGAATACATTACACTCGTCTCTAGATGCAAAAACTTGGTTGTTGCATTCCCTAATACTACTTCGAGTGAGACTGTAGCCTATGCTATGCGGGTCATTGTCAAAAGGGCTAGTAGTGTAGGGTTTTGTTGGTTGGTGCAACTAACTTTGAACCTAATTCGGGACCCCCTAAGCCAACAAATGGTTCTATTGCTGGGATGGCATCTGCTTAAAGAGACGTGTGATGTCGTATCATTGGAATCTGACTAAGAAAGAGATTGAAAAGTGGTTAGATTGGAAGATTCATGAGCTGGTGGCTCAAGAAAAAATGAACCCACTCGTGTCAAAGGAGGACTAGTTGAATAGATATCTATATACAGAGGTACACGAAATCTTCTTCTGCACTTTCCCAATTGAATTGTACGAGTGCTTAGCTAAACTGATAGTTAGTCAAGGAAGGTGGAAGCTTGATAGTCCTATAGTGTGGACTCCAGAATTGGTGCAATGACTAGAAGCCTCTGAAAACAAGATCCTGCAGGCGATCGATCATTGGCTAGATCAAATTATGGGAGGATTTTTTACGGAATTTGCAGTTGACACCTCAGTCAACTATAGTGAAGCAGAGAATAGATTCTTTAAGGGATTGTGAGGTAAGTATTTAAGGTCACTGAATACTTGGATTAAAATGTTATAATGTGAAAAGTGGGTAATTCCATTACCTTGATGTTTGAAGCTACGTGAAGTGGAAGATTCTTTATAAATCGTGAAGACTTAGGACTAGAGTATAGCCCATTGATTGGACCTCCTTCAACTGACAACGAAGGGGTAGTGTAGACTACACTGTGAAGTGCTATTTAGCTATTAAATCAGGGTATTCCTAGAACATATTGTCCATCCACTCTACCTCCAACCCCACCTCGACCGCATACACTTTCACCTACACCTCCACCACCACCACCATTCAACATGGTGAACGCAATGAAGATGTTGATCTTCAAGGGCATAGGGAGTGAAGATAGAGCAGTTCTGGTTTGTTGCGAACGTTGTATGAACAATGCAACAAATTACCGATGATAATATAAATAAGGCACAGTTGATTACCACCCTACAAGATCATGTGCTAACCTGGTACATTAAGTATTGTACTGAAAATCCTCATGCATCGCTAGCAGAAACTCACACAACATTAAACAAAGAGTTTCTTTCATAAGCCTAAATCTGAGGTTCAGTTAGTAATTGAATTTAAATAGATCATGATGAAGGTTGAGGAGACTCCTTGGGAATTTGATCTAAGGTTGAAGTGTCATATTAGACAGGCTAACATGAAAATCTCAAATAGCGAGCATCGCGATTCGTTCATCGCGTCACTTTTGCCCCATTTGAGAATTGCTCTGTCATAGCAAAAGATAGAAACATAGGCAGAAGCCTTGGAGACCGTGACGAGGCTTCATGCATCACCTATTCTCGACATGAAGCTAGGGGTACAGTAGATCCACTCGCAGTTAGAAAGCCTACACCTAGAGTTACAGATCTTGACGAAAGAAAAGGCAAGTAATCTAGAAGTGCACACAGAGGTTTGGTGTTTTAAGTACAAAGGCCACGGGCAAGATAAATATCATTGTCTAGTATATGTGAATTATATTACAAGGGGGACAATTCCACTGAAACCAGAAGCCCTAGTTGTTATAGACATATTTGAGCATTGAAACCCCAATCACATATGTCAGTAAACCAAGGGCTCTTAAACCCCTAAAAGTGTTGTTTCACACCCTAAAGGATCATGGTCAACTGATTACATCATTTCCCAGAAGTTCCACCTAAAAAACTACTCAGAACCAGCCAAAACTGAACTAGAGAGACTGCTCCATGCTTAGGGTGCGATGCATACTGGCTGCTACACTAGCCAGGTGCAATGCATACTAAAAGAGCCTTTTGTGGGGTGTGATGGGTGAGAGTAGACAAATGGCAAAGATAGTTTGCTAAGTGGAAACCCGGGGAATCTTCTAGAAACTTTTCATATGACACTTGCCTCTCTGAATTCGCCCAGGGATGAGTAAGAGATCATGAAATCTCTAAGTTGATCTAAGAACTATCAGTGAAATGAAACTAATCAAAAACCCAGAAGCTGACTCACCCCTCTACAAATATCTATAAATGCATCCCTCATCTGAGAGATCTAGAGGCTGGAATTTTGTAATTTGTAAGGAAGTTTTGTTGGTTTCTCTTTGAGACATTGTATTGTTGGGTGATCTTGCTTTTCATGACGTGAAGAGGGCTTTCACGCTAGGAAGATGATGCTAGAATAGACAGCTAGGTTGTAATCCTCTCTTCTACTTCTACTATCAATAAAGTTATTTGAGTTTTCCTCCAAATACTTGTGTATTTGTGAATCTTGCTATTTGTGAATGCAATTTTATGGTTAATGTATTTTTGATTCTACATTATTTATGTTATTATAGATCTCTATGCTTTGATGGTGTTTTGTTGCATTGCCTCTACAAGTGTTCTCTAAACCGTGACAAGTAGGAAAGGAGTGGCAAGCTCTATCAAGGGAGAGAGGAAACAAGCAAGGAGCCAAGAGGAAGATTCAAGTTGGTGCTCTCTGCTTCTCTCTTATCTATCATACATAAAGGAAATCACAAGTTACTTTGATTTTTTGTTTCTAAGATAGCTACCTGTCTTAGTGGGACTAGCAGATTGAAAAGACACTAGTTTTCCCGGAAACAAAATGGTGACTCCACTGGGGGAACGAATAGTTTGTTTGTTTGTTACTATTGTTTGCTTTATAAACTATAGATGGAGCCTGAAGTTAAGCCAGCTAGCCTTCGAACTACACTTGCTATGCAAGTGCAAAGTAGATTAACGCTACTTCAGTCAATCTCCAGGTTGATTTATGAACTGAAAATATAACTTGCAAACATCCTAAGTGCCCTTGTGGTAGCTCAATAACCTCATAAGATCATGCCCCTATACTTTGTTGTTACTGTCCATCATAACTCAACCTAAATCACCGAACTTAGCTACAAATTTTGAGCGAAAACCAAGCTCAGTTTCATTCCCTAGTCCATCACACTATCTATAACTGGCAGCCTGGATGCATCGTACCTCCCATGTGTTGTAGGTGAGATGCATCCTTGTTTCCCTTAAGGACAGCTCCGAAGACTGAATGATACTATTTCCTTCTCTGGAATTTGGCTTTTTCTTCTTTGTTTTCAGCTCTATTCAGTAGTTTTGCTGCTTATTATTAGTATATCATTACTGAAGCCTCCTTCCTTCACATTATTCAGCCTCCATTGATCAAGATTTGTGAATTTTTATTTTTTTTTTATGTATTTTTCATCATTTACAGTCCTCCTTTGTCAAGAGTAGCTTAATCGAGCTGTCATATTTTGATTCAAAAGTGTCGTAACTATCGTTTTGAGTCAAGAATAAGAGTGTCGTAAAGTCTTCCTCTTCTATAGAGTTGATTGTACTTTTGTCATTGTATTTGATTTTAATTTTCAATATTTGAAGTGTCGAAAGTAGTTTTCCATTCGAAATTGGAAGTGTCAATTTAGTCTTCCTTTCATTTTGAAAAGAAATTGTTGAAGTGTCACTTTGAAAAAAAATAGTTCAGATCTGTACTTAGTTTTCCTTTTTGGCATTCTCACATTAAGGAAGCGGAAAAACAAATACATGCATGTGCATTTGCATTTAGACTACATGCGGAAAATGATTTAGGAAAATTGCATTTAGTGTGTGCTCTCTACTCTTTGTTGAAAGAATCGTACTCTTCTTTCCTTAGTAGCTAGGATTTTCATTTCTAAAAGAAAACAAATGACTGTTTATCATTTTAGATTTCAAATTTAGGAATTTTACATCTACATCATGTGGTAAACCTTGAAAGACAAACTTCTAAAAAATATCAACTCTAAAATAAACCTCAATGAACATAAAAATGCTTTGGAACCTAACGCACAACATCTAGAAGTCTAGGCTAGAGACATATTCTGGAGTTGTAAAATCGGGTAACTATCATTTTCATCGGATGTTGGGTGATTCCTCCTCTTTGATACGAAAAGTGCCAGTACAGACTTGTGCTCCCTGTACCATCAAGTATATATTGGTAGACCACAATAGGTTGATATCCTTTATCCTTAGGAAGTCGTGTGTGTTTCCCTATTGATCGCAATGCATTGAACACAACATTCGGGAAGATTGACTGTCGTACATAAAGTCCTTGGTAATTTCTCTTTAATTTACCACCAAGGTGTATATTGTAGTTTTGCAATTGGTTTGGTAATCCCTCTATCTAGATTTCTAGAGTAGTCACTTTCATTCCTTTTCGACTTCCTAGAAGAAAAGGTCCATCTGAGCATTGGTCACTTCAGGTTCAATTAAAATCGAAGGAGACTAGAGTCACCTTTAGCTTTTTCTCGACTTTTAAAAATTGAAAAAGCAAGTTGTGTCAAAGCATCATAAATAATTTGGAATAACATCCCTTTTTTTTTGTTGATCTTAGGTTGAGGCAATCGAGTCCACCAATCAAGGATTTCCCCTTGGGGGGAATCCTAGTCCTTTCTCTTCTTGGGGAGATATTGATGCTCCATATATGGCTACATTCTCCCTTCCAGGAATCACAATTCTCCTACTGGTATGCCTATTCTCAACCTCTGTCATTCAAAACACCGTAATTCCTTAGCAATCTAATCAACAATCAAATGATACTGGAGATGCTTCCTCACCTTGTAATTTGTTTGTTTCTCCCTCTCCTTATTCCTCTTCACTTGGTGAAACTATTGATACTAAAAACCAAGTAACTAATAAGAAGAAGAAAGGGAAGGAGAAGAAGGAGAAGAATCCAGTCAAGCAAGGGGGCAACCATGCATCATCTAGTGAAAATCCACACACCGAACCTTCCAAACCCAAATCTCCATGCATAATTTGCAAAGGAAACCACTTTCATCGATATTTTCCTTGCATTCCATGGATATTGAGAGACTGGTCTCCTCGCTTGCACCATCCGGTGTCATCAACCTCTGTCGATCATGTTGAGAACACACCATCGACTAGTGAAAATGAAGTCAATGGACAAAAAGGAAAGTTCATATTTCCTTGTCGGTTGTGTGAAGGCGATCACACCCTTCACCATTGTCCTTTTCTGGATGAAGCCAAAAGTGTCTTGGATAACCATCCTGCTTCACCACAGTGACTTCTGCCCGAATACAAGAAACTCTTGCCAAGTCCATCGTTAGTTGAAAATCCGACTGACATGACTCAATTGTTAGTCGAAATGCCTATCGTTGAAGATAAACGCTATGAGTCCATACTGGACCAAATTCAATAGGTCGGGACGGTAGCCGACCCAGTCTTGCCTTCTGAAGGCCCATCTTCATATGATACAGTTTCCAAAGAGAATGAGAATGACACCATTCAAATTATTTTTGTTAATACAGAGTTTGATGAATATGCAGGAAATCTACCCATTCCTTTACAGTAAGATGGAAGTTCCCCATTTCAAGAGATTCATCCAACCGTTTATTCAGTCCCCCCTCCAAGCAATCTAGTTGTTTCCTTCGATTGGAATCTACTAGCGGGACCCCGCCTTCCATCTAATGTACCATTCCGAATCATAGTACAAGTTTACAAAATGGCCATGTCTGGCACTATCATAGATGAAGGGGCTTCAGTGAGTATCCTTACATCAATTTCTTGGAAAGCACTTGGTTCACCATTACTTCTACTTGGGAATAGAAATTTGTCAGGCTTCAACAAAGGAACCAGTCGACCATTAGGGATTGTCATGCGGAAAGAGTTATATTTGCGGACAAATCTAACCTCCCTAGGAGTCTAAGACTCTCTAGTGACAAACAAACCAAACAAGAGCAATCCTTCTCTAAACACACGTTATTCTATGAGAATTCAAATGTTTTCGATCTTACCTTAGGCCCAACGCTTGTTGTAGCAGTCCAGCCTTGCTGATCCAGATGAGCTCCTCCTTCACTTTCGGACCTGCATACACTAACAAAGCAAACGATTACATAGCATCTGAAAATTCATCATAAAATAAAGCATATCTATCATATTGACCAAGGAATACATGAAATAATTCATTAACAAATCATTGAGAAGAATGGACTTATTTGTATTAAATAATCAAAGGAACCATTACAACCTGAGCTTTGGTGTTGTGCAAGCTCCTCCCAGGGTCCAGCAAGAGATTTCCT
>APFE031695682.1:0-16389 GCA_000404065.3 Pinus taeda | reverse complement strand
AAACTGATCTAAATCTATGATTGATTTTTCAGAATGTAAACTATGCAATTGTAATCTACGCACAATTCACTTGAAAAGTATGCAAATGTAATCTATGCATATTTTTCATTCATATTCCGAAAAGGAGAATTCTAATTATGCAAATGTGATCTATGCAAGAGAATTCTCAAACACAAGATAATTCTAATGTAATCTAAGAACCAATCAAGTGCAAGTCGAGAAAATTGGGTGAGAGTTCCAAAGATCAAAAATAAAAACACTCAAAGGCGATTAACACTCATACACAATTTACCCCCCCCCCGGCGAATGAGGGGGATTTTTTGCAAAAACAAGAGCAAAAAGATGCAAAATTGTGAAAAGACTGAGACAAACCTCCAAGTAATGACCAAAGGAAATCAATTTTAGAATTTCTCAAAAAAGAGACTCAAAACACCCAATTGATAAAAGCTTAAAGCAGGAATGCCAATGAAATTAGCCAAGATGAAAGCTTTTGATAGGTAACCAATGGATCTGGGTAGCAATAAATAAACTATAAACAAAATCTAATGGGAAAAAAGGAAAAAGTTGAAATTTTCTAAGCTTTTGACAGGGGTACGAAGGCAGCCTATTGGCACAGGTGCGGCCACGCTCTGTGTACAAAGCAAAAGTGCGTACTAGTACGCACTGTACTTAACTCAGAGGGTGCACACTTCTCCCAAAATCAAGAAAAATAAAAACTAACTCAACCCTAAGCTATTCCACCCAAATTCACAGTCAATCAGTCAAAAACTAGAAAGAAATTAGAGTTTCTCAAATCAAAGTATCAATCAAAAGAGAAATCAATCAAATCCATGGATTCCCCAGCGGAGTCGCCAATTTGTCATGCGGAAAGAGTTATATTTGCGGACAAATCTAACCTCCCTAGGAGTCTAAGACTCTCTAGTGACAAACAAACCAAACAAGAGCTATCCTTCTCTAAATACACATCATTCTACGAGAATTCAAATGTTTCCGATCTTACCTTAGGTCCAACGCTTGTTGTAGCAGTCCAGCCTTGCTGATCCAGATGAGCTCCTCCTTCACTTTAAGACCTGCATACACTAACAAAGCAAACGATTACATAACACCTGAATATTTCATAAAACAAAGCATATTCATCACATAGACCAAGGAATACATGAAATAATTCATTAACAACAAATCATTGAGAAGAATGGACTTATTTGTATTAAGGAAACAAAAAAGGAACCATTACAACCTGAGCCTTGGTGTTGTGCAAGCTCCTCCCAGGGTCCAACAAGAGATTTCCTCTACTTTGACAAGCTCACCCACTCCCAATAGGCAACAAGGAAGGATAGTGATTTCTCCTCACAAGTCAACAATGGAAGTCCTAATTCCAGCAGCATTTACCCTTTAGAATGTTCATCTTTCAACCTCCCCTCCTTCCCATGGCCCAATGCCTGTATTTATAGTATTCTAGGGGAGGTTATTCAGTTCCAACATCAATGGGATACTCCCTCTTTTGGATGGGGTAGCTCCTCTCTTGATGGGATAAGTTCCTCTATCATAGGGATGCATGCACCATCTGGAGGCGCTCAATACACGTCAAACACTCTTCTAGAAAGATCTAGAAGTGACCACAAGTAACTTTTTTAAGATGAAGCTCACGCCTTTTGACCTTTACAGGAGTATGCACCCATCCCTTGACTTACAGAGCGTACAAGTATGCAGGTACAATGAACTTGGAATGCGCACACGCAGGCAAGGTAGAGAGAACCCGCGTACCAGAGATAAACATGTTTTCAATGACTTTCTCTCTCTTTGAAGTTTGACATGAAGAGAAGAGTGGGGCTTGACAAAGAGGACAATATGGCTATTGATGGGGCCATAGAATTGCAGATAGTCAAGGTGACAAAATTCAGTGTAACAGGGATCCTTCCAAATTTCCCTATAACTTTCAGAAGGAAAATCGTTCACTTGAATGTGATGGTAGTCCAAGGGCCACTAGATTACAATCTAATCCTTGGGCATGACTACGTTTATAGCATGGGAACTATTGTTTCCACACTCTTTCGGGTAATGTGTTTCCCACATAAAGGCAGAATGGTGCAACTTGTCAACCAACTTTCATTTCCCAGTTCAAACACGACCACGGGTCAAACACCATCCCTATATGGTCTCTTTGCGTCAAGAATGTCTCTTCAACCTGCAGTTCATCCACCTAATTACCGCGAGTAATTCAGTTAATGCAACAAAGCTCAGAGGGCATGCACCCTAGTCTGCTTTGGCAGGAAAACCCAGCTAAAAAAACAAATTTCCTTGTAGGTTATATGACTGGTCTGAAATGCCATCTTTGTGTAGGATATGGAATCAGTCTGAAACATTTATCTCCTCGCACATTATGTGATTGGAAGCTCACGTCATTCACCATTGTCTATTTCGATGGATAGAGCCAAGGAAGTGTTTTGTCTCTCCACAGACGGAACAATCCTGCTTAAATGCAGGAACTTCCATAAGGTAACTGGGAAATTCTCATTTTCTCAACACTCGGGGGCATGCAAACCTTTTTTTTATGCAAGTGAAAAGCAACCAATTTAACTCTAACATCATAGTTTTTTAGCCTAAGTTTTAGTTCAACTGCTTACGATAGGTGAATGGTCTGATCCACCATTCACCTTTATCAGCGGCGCGTAAGTAAAGAAATGGAAATGTTTTATCTGGGCAAAAGACAAAATTATCCTACCTAACCTCAGTAGTTCATTAACTCTTAGTGTAGTTAGTTCTATAGTTTGGTCATTTCCAGCCCGCATACAAAAGGCAATGAGCAAAGTTTCGCATTGTGCAAGCTCACTAAAAAAATGAACCTACTAATAAGAGACATATTTCAAGATGACTAGCATGAGCAATGTTTCCACAGGGTTCAAGCTTGTTAAAAAATAAACCTGCCATGAGCAATGTTTCCACAGGGTTCAAGCTCATTAAAAAATAAACCCACCATGAGCAGTGTTTCCGCAGGGTTGAAGCTCGTTAAAAAATAAACTCGCCACTGAGCATAGTTTCTAAAGATTCAAGCTCATTAAAAAATGAATCCACCCTTGGTAAATAACCTTCGTGATTGCCTTGCTATCAGCCTATTGAGCCTTGGTTGTGTTCTTACCATCACCTCCATTCTTTTGGCTGATCATATGCTTCCACTTGATTGTTTACCCTTTTGAGAAACAACTGTGATGAGTGATTATGTTAGCCACCCTCTTTACACTACTTTGTTCAAGAAGTTCCAAACTTACCTGGAACCAGTTTTTACCCAAAAACATCACTCGTTCCTAAAAAATGAGTCTCTTTTAAGCTCTTTTTAGACTCGTCAAATATGAAAAGATTGTCGAGCTACTGGTATTTCCCGCTCATTAAAGTAAGGGGAAGTGCCATCCCTCCTCTAAATTTTACTCTTTTTGGACCTGAGGGATCATTCCACAAACTATTGAGCGCTTTTCTTATTTGGCTCGCTAAAGCAATCGAAAAGTCATCCCTTTCACATTATTTTATACTTTTTTAGACTTAAGGGATTATGCCATGAAAAAGGACTACTGGAGTTTCCTTTTCTATCCCTTTTCAAACTCTCTAAACATGAAAAGGACTGAGTTATCTTGTCATTAAACTCATTAAAACAGTAGCGACAAACTTGTCCATCTGGACAAGAGTGAGTTTCACTGTCGCTAGGCTTGCTAAAACATAGCGACAGGATTGCCCAAAGGGAAAATTATAGAACAAGCATATGTTATCCTCCTCAAGCTTGACAAAAATAAAGAGGTACTAGTCAGAAATGACTAGGGACAAAGGGAAGAAAACTTGAAGAACTTCATTAGTAGCAGGTCGCTCTTGAACATGACAATTTCACTCCATCACCATGATTGAGTTAGGTTGGGTCATTCCGTTCGCCGGTCACATCATCATTGGTCCTCCGTACCATCCATTTTTGGGGTTAACGCTACCAATCCATCTCAGTGTCACCAATATTTTCAAGAGAACTCATTCAGAGAATTCGCCACCCAACTAACGTCTCATCCACTGCAATACCTTCACTCTCTATTTTTCATGACCTCCATTCCTGAACCTTGTATCATCAGATCATTTTCACCTCCAGAAAATCATTTTCTTCATTTCATGTCATAGATGTGGGATTTATTAAAGCCCTCCTACAATGGGTCACTTCTTGTCGACATTAGCTCATTATCCAAGAAGTTGACTTAGGAACAACCCTTTCAGTACTTTGAAGCTTGCATGCCTCAATGGAAAGTTTCTCACTTCTGGCGACAGGTTTACATCAATGGCCTTCGACTGAAAGATTTTGCGTGGTGTTCGACATCGACTCATATGTTCACCATGTGAATTGTACTGCAGTACCTTGAGGGTCATTATCATTATCGGTGATTCCTCTTGCACCTATTAATAGCTTACATCATTGGCTGGTAATCAGGCGATGTCTTTCCATGTTCGACTTTAGAACATATTTTCACATGGATCGACTTGTACATCAAGCGAAGATTGAACGAGTTTGAAGACCCTAGATCTAGTTTCATCCATCCGGGCTGCGATATATTCAGGAAAACAAAGACATAAAATGTACACCATAGCTGGACAGATGATCATCCAAGCTAAGGGATGATGGCTCCACAAGAATCACGAGTCTGCAACAACGGACGATTGTCTGTCCTATGTACATGAAAATGAATTTATAAAGTTGAGCATGGGAATGCCCACCTCAGCTAGATCATGAAATAATATGAATATAATTTATTGTATTGTATTTTATACAGGTCACCTTCTAGTTCGAAGACCTTGGATCCTCATGATAAAGCATTTCACCCGACATCATAAGATTTACGACCTCATGCTTTAGAGGGCAACTGTTATAGACATATTTGGACACTGCAACCCCAATCACATATGTCGATAAACCTATTAGTGTTAGTCTTTGCAAGCTTCCTCCAGTGATCAAACATGCTCTTACAAAGTGATTTTAAGGTCTCAAGGTCAAATTTTGTCATTTTAGTGAGTCTTCAAGTAAAATTTCGTCACTAGGTATTAGGTCTAGGGTTTGCTTTTACTCCTTTCAAACTTGTCCAAATTTCAGTGCATGTCACTATTCAGCTGAGTGTACCATCACTCATAGGATTTTCATCATCATGTTAGGTTCCAATGGATCATTTTACACCTTGTTCATGCTTCAGTTGCGCCTAGGTAAGGTTCATTTCCCTCTCCTAGGGTTTTGAGGGTAATTTCTCTTGGATGATCAAATCATTAGCAAGAATTGTATCCTGATGTTCATACACCTCCCCCTATCCTTAATGTACCTTATTAAAAACTTCCATCACTGATATCCCTCAAATTCCTCATTTTCGCACATTTAACCCTAGTTTCTTGCTACAACTTGACAATTTTCTAGGCTAGGCCTATGTTTTGCCCTTTTGGACCTCTTCCCCTCACTCAGTATTTTAAATTCCACTTTCCCCTACTTCCTAACATCTCACCCTACTTCCCAAAATTTTCTCAAGGATTTAGAAGCCCCTTATCCCCTTCATTTCACTTCATTTCGACAAATCCCCTGTTCCACACATCAGGATAAGTTTTAATCCAATGACGTTTATGAGCAAGAAAATATTAATTTGGGAAACATGAGAGAGGTTTTTTTCCATAATAGGCCAAGGAAGAAAATCCTCCTTTACTTTTTTCACTGGTGTCATGGTTTTAGAGAAATGTAAAAAATACAGTTTCCTCAGGAGAATTGATGTAACTTTGAAGTGACCTTGGGAAAATCAATATTTCTCCTATATTCGTTGGTCTAATGACTTTCTTGATGAAACACATCATAACTAGACAAAAGGATCTTTCCCATGAGCTATCATGAGCTCAATTTGGAGTTGAGGAAGACTTTCAAAAGTTGCCTGCAACAACACTCTACCTTTAGGCAGCCTCATTTTGCACATTTTGATCAATGTTAGGAGATTTAACTTTTTATAGGGAAAGTGAACTCCAAATTGAAAAAGTTAGGTCAATTTGGAAATTAGACTCAATAATATTTCCAACGAGCTATCGTTCACCCAATTTGGACACTGGGAAGGCCCTCACAACTGGTCTGCAGAAAGGCATGGCACACTGCAGTGGCGCACTTGTCAACTAAGCTCAAAACTCATTTCATTACCTTTCCAAGCCTCCAAATTTGCAAAATCCTCTCTACAAGCAAGTAAAAATTCCTGAGTGAAATTTCAAGAGATTTTATTATCTTATATGGTGTTTTGACAGGTGCAAAATCAAACCCTAGTTTGTTGCTCAGTTGCACTACAAAAACTGTCTAGGGTTTTCAAAAGTTGTCATTCTTGTTGTTATTCCCTTGCATCATTTTTAAATTTCCCTCCACTACATTTCCAAAATCTAATTTCCCTTACCCCTTTCCCATTCACACTCATCCTACTCTTTTATCCCAAAAACCCTAAAAACGCTAGCCCTATACCCTACTCCCAAACCCTAACTCCCACATCCTACTCTTTCACTACTCCTATTTCCCTATCAAACCCTTATCCTACATTCTAAAACCCTATTCACTCCCCTCATTCCCCTCATTCCCTAAAACCTTAAAAAATCCACTCCCTCAAGCACTCATCATCCCCATACACTTCACTCATCTTATATTTTAAAATCTTTTCATACTCTTCTTGTCCCCACCTCATCCCTTCATTCCTCATCAGCTACTACATCATTAAAACATATGGAGAGGGACCTCAGATATTTTCATCAGTGCCTCAGGAGGAAAGAGCATCTTCAAGACAGCAAGAGGTCAAATAGATTAAGACCTTGAACAATAAAACAAGCAACTTAACGACAAACAAGACCTCATGGAGCTCAAAAACATAAAGAAAAATCGGTAAGCTACCAGGAGGAGGAAAACCAAATTGACAACAATTGAAAGGGAAATTCAAGCTAATTGTGAATCTTGGCTCGAGGTTACAAACATGCACTCAGAGAAAATGATGGAGAAATCCAACAGAGAGAAAATGATGTTGAGGAACATGGCATACTACTACTTGGCGAGAAAAAAGGTGTGCAAAGCAAGAATCAGGGTTTTGAAGGCCAAGTTAAAGAAAGCATCGAGGAAGCGAAAGAGCAAGATAGACTCCAGATCTTGGCTAAGGCTTCTTTGGGCCAACACAACACTTAATGAAGGACACATATCCCAAATTTCAAGAAATTTGGGAGACTTTTTGCAATTTTGAAATTTTTGGCCTAAAAAATAGGTTTTTCTGCCTCATGCATCGTGCCACCTGGCACGTGCTTTTACTAGGGACCTACTTTTGAGGAAAACTCAGCATTTTTAGATTTTTCATGGAAAAATATGAATTCCCACAAATGGCCAAGAAATTTAGACAGGTTTTGAGCTTCCGAAAAGGTCAAAAACACCTCAAAAATGACCTTTCTGCCCCTTTTTGGACAGACAGGGAGCAGTGTTGGGAGAACTTAGTTTTGGAGGGGAAAATGAAGGCAAAATTCAAATATTCCACTTGTTATGGAAATTAGATAGGCAGGCCTTTCCAACATGCCCACTTGGAGAAAATTTGGTGCACGGGAAGCCTCCAAAATCAGCTGTAAAAAGGCACTATGCATAGGGAAATCAGTGCAGCGCATAGGAGGAAATTTGCTCATTTTGGCCAAAAAACTCTGTTTTTCACCTAGTTTCCTCATAGTTTGACTTTTCTCTTTCTAATAGTCAAACTCATGATGTAATTTAACGTTACTTGATGGATTTTTATGTAATTATGTTAAATTTTCACTCATAGAGGTAGATTCATCCATGAAAAGGTAGTTTGCAACTGAATGAATTAGTTCCCTAGTTTTTAGAGGCAAGCTGTTCCACTGCCTACTTTTTAGTTCTCAGTTTAGACTTTGTTGAAACAGTTCCTAAAATTATAAGCTCAACCCATAAAGGCTCGGATGAGTTGTTTATTTTCCATATCTACTAGTTTTTTAGTCATTAGGAAAGGTTGGATTTTTGGGAAAGCTTGGAGCTTTATTGTATATTCATTTCAACAATTTGGCTAAGGAATAGACCAGGGTTTGCAGCACTTCATGGGATTCTTGTGGCATATTGATTTGGTATTGTGTTTCCTTATGTAATTGTAAGTTTACATGTGTTTTATGTATGACATCATCTCTCTTTGCTTCAGCTTAACGAAATCAAACAAGGATAAAGGTAGAATCCATGGAAATTGCAGTGCTCTACCTAGGGTTTTGTTTAGTTATTTATGTTTTTAGCTGTTTGAAGAGGATCCCTGAGACATTCTTGCCCTCTTCAAATCCTCACTAGTCTAAAATCTCTCCATCTCATTCAATTTGAAGTACCAAACCAGTTGCCTACCTCGTCCCATAGAGATGTCTACAAAACTGAGCCTCATTCCCCATACCCAAATCCGCCTTTCACATTTGAGCCAACAAAACATCATAAAATTCAATCAAACTCTTCTGAACACATACGTAGCCTAAAATTAGTCTTTACATTAGTCATATCAAGCCTGATTGATCATATTTTGCTGAGATTGACAAGGAGAGAGCCCTCTCTCGACCTGGTAGGGCTATCTACCAGGTTAAGCATGGTTTAATGTTATCCTAGATCCTACCTTTATCAGCCCGAGGTAGATTTAGGCACTAAAAAAACCAAAGGCTCTTAAACCCCTAAAAGTGTTGTTTCAAACCCTAAAGGATCATGGTCAATTTATTACATCATTTCCCAAACATTCCACCTGAAAAACTACTCATAACTAGCCAAAACTGAA
The DNA here is from genome assembly GCA_000404065.3 of Pinus taeda. NCBI lineage: Eukaryota > Viridiplantae > Streptophyta > Pinopsida > Pinales > Pinaceae > Pinus > Pinus taeda. The sequence continues at coordinate 7,588 of APFE031695682.1, read as the reverse complement.
CCATACAGATTGCACCATGCTTAGGGTGCAATGCATACTGGCTACTACACTAGCCAAGTGTGATGCATACTAAAAGACTTTATGTGGGGTGTGATGGGCAAGAGTTGACAAATGGTAGAGACAGTTTGCTAAGTGGAAACCCATGGAATCTTCTAGAAACGTTTCATATGACACTTGCCTCTCTAAATTCGCCTAGGGATGAGTAAGAGATCATGAAATCTCTAAGTGGAACCAAGAACTATCAGTGAAATGACACTAATTAAAAACCTAGAAGCTGGCTCACCCCTTTGCAAATATCTATAAATGGATCCCTCATCTAAGAGATCTAGAGGCTGGAATTTTGTAATTTGTAAGGAAGCGTTGTTGGTTTCTCTTTGAGACATTGTATTGTTGGATGATCTTGCTTTTCATGAGCTAAAGAGGGCTTTCATGCTGGGAGGATGATGCTGGATCAGACAACTAGGTAGTAATCCTCTCTTCTACTTCTTCTATCAATAGAGTTATTTGAGTTTTCCTCCATATATCTTGTTAATTGTGAATGGAATTGTATGGTTAATTTATTTCTGATTCTGCATTGTTTACAATATTATAGATCTATATGCTTTGATGGAGTTTTGTTGCTTTTCCTCTACAGGTGTTATCTAAAGCGGGACAAATAGGAAAGGAGTGGCAAGCTCTATCAAGGGAGAGAGGAAACAAGGAGCCAAGAAGAAGATTTAGGTTGGTGCTCTCTGCTTCTCCCTTATCTATCATACATAAAGGAAATCACAAGTTACTTTGATTGTTTGTTTCTAAGATAGCTACCTGTCTTAGTGGGACTAGCAGATCGAAAAGACACTAGTTTTCCTGGAAACAGCAGCCAAGCCAAGCACAGGGGCTGCGCTATGGTGTGCCATTTGTTAAGTTACTAGGCAACATGCAACAGATAATTGCCACTTGCTTCGGAAGTTTGTTCAGGCACCTCAGCAGTTGTTCTATAATTTCTATAAATCTATGGGCCACAATGAGTGCCAGTGTCAAAGATATGAGCTGATGATGGAAAGAACCCGTACTTACCATATGAGAGAAAAAACTCAGCCTCCAGATCATGCCATCGAAGGAGTGCGTGGAGGTTTTGAGGACTTAGGACAAGGGCGACAAGAAGGACCTAGTAGAGGTTATAGTCAGATTATCTGCTACAACTATGGAGAGTCAGGGAAATTTGTGCAATATTGCCCGAATCCTACACACCCTTCGTGCCAATATTTTAGACAGTTCAACCATGCCATAGAAGATTGTTTGGTGTTAATAGCTAATATGCAAGAGAATAAACTGCAACCTAGTAGCCTACACATAATTTACAAATGATGAGGGTTGAGCCTCGTGAGGAGGATCAGAGCATTAATATTGTACTAGGAAGTGGTATGAAAACTGGCGCCAATAAGGGTAAGAAAATTGAAGAAGATGGATGGGTCTGCAAATCTATAGAGAAGGAAGTTAGCTTTGAACTTAATCATTGGAAGGAAACATTCATGGAAGCCAAGAAGATCTTCATCGAGGCCTCCACCTCAGGAAGCCAGGACAAGATACAAAAAACAAGTGCGCCATCAGAGGTTGATCCTTCCATGCTCACTACCATTTTGGAGACCTGTAGAAATTTATTGTGTGACAAGAAAGCTGTGGAAGGATTGCAGGACCTAATAAACAAGCGCACCAATAAGGAAAATACTGCTTTGAAGCAGTGTGTAGTCAGAAAAATTGGTAAGCTTAAGGTGTGAATAGGGCGAGACATGTGGCTAACAACATAGATAGGTGACTATGAAATAGACTCGATCATTTTGGACATGGGGTCTGATGCGAATGTCCTACCAAAAAACATGGGAAAGGATGCAGAGGCCCATGCTATAGTAGTCTTTCATTCAACTTAGGATGGTGAATCAATAGAAAATCATCCCCATCACATGCTTATATGGAGTAACGGTTGATATTGATGGTGCGAGTGCAGTAGCAGACTTTTAAGTTTTAGAAAATTTTTATGACAGTTCTCCCTACCCTACGCTCCTCTGAATTCACTGGGATACTGACATGAATGGGGTCATTAATCTGAAGAAGAGGACAATGTCGTTTGAAAGAAATTCACTCAGGGTTATAGTGCCACTGGATCCTACAGAAGGGGTGCACTACACTAAACCATTCCTCAATTATGTGGAAAACGACGATGAGCTGGATCAAATCTACAAGGCAACAATGTGAGATTAGAATTTCATCATTCCAACAAAAGAGGGATAGATTGCATGGGATTGGGAGAGCTCCTGCACTTCTGATTCAGACAAGGAATTAGAACATTGGTAGAATCACTTACATGAAGTTTCTACACTGTGATGCAATATGATGATGAAGTCACAGTGTTGTGTTTTGTTTTAGGTAAGAAGTTTACCTTATTATGATGGTTTGACTAACATAGATATGTTTTTAGATGAATTTGAGAATGAAGTCTTGGAGGACCACCACTTTCAAGCCTTCGATTTGGTGTTGCGTGCTATGCCTGCACAATGGTGGGGTATGCATAAGGATAGTTTTATTGGATGGCGAGATTACATATGATTGATGAAGCTATGATTTGGACATGCTAATACCAGAAGGACTAAAAAGTATAATGGGAAGGATGATTTGTGCGATCACCTAGAAAAGTGCACTAAGGAATGGGGAACATAACCTTTCCAGAGTGGGTGAACATATTTTTTCATACCTTGGATACAATCCCCATGAACTGGTATCGTGAAATAGAGCTTCGCCATGGCACCCCAGAATGGGATGTATTGAAGGAAGTTTTCTTATTGACTTTCAGCTTTGAGCATGGATTTGCAAGCATCTACAAAGAAATTCAAGAGATAAAAGTGGTTATCTTCACATTGGAGTGGACCCAGCCAGATTGGAGCACCCAGTTGCACCATGCCTTGGAATGTTATAATGTGATCGCTGAAGAGGAGGAAGAAGATCCAAGGAATATCAATATTTCAAAGACAAAAGGGAATCGCGAAGTCAAAGTCCCCCAAGTAGAGAACCCATACATCTTTGTACCTTTGAAAGTGAAGCAGGTAAACATTGGCACTAAAGAAGAATTGAAGTTCATGAAGATTGGAGACTATTGGGATAGTGCTATAGTAGACAAAGTTGTTGAATTACTTCATGAATACCAACATGTTTTACCCACAAAGTTTTTGGATTTAAAGGTTATACTTGATGATTTGGGTATTATGAAGATCACATTGAATCCAGACGTGGCGTCTATTAAAGAGAGGCCTTATCAGCTTAATCCTAAGTATAAGGAAAAGGTTCACCAAGAGCTGGTGAAAATGTTGGAGGCAGGCATCATAGAACTTGTTGAAGAGTCTGATTGGGTGAGCCTGATGGTAATCGAAGAGAAGAAGCAAAAGGGCCAAATAAGGATTTGTGTAGATCTGTAGAAACTTAATGATACCTGTCTTCATGATCCATTTTTGACTTCATTTACAGATGAAGTGTTAGACAATGTCAGAAGGGAGGAGGAATATTCCTTTACTGATAAGTTTTCCAGGTATCATCAAATTAAGATTTTCCCAGAGGATAGAAGAAAAATCACCTTTGTTACAGAGTGGGGTTGCTTTCACTACACTATTATGCCTTTTGGATTGAAGAACACACCTGGAATATTTTCCTGCATTGTCATAGCATCATTCAAATAATTCATTCATAAGTTCCTAGAAGTGTACTTAGATGAATGGATGATGTTTGGCTTGATGAAGCACCATGTAGCAAGTTTGTGCCGTATGTTGGATACATGTCAAAGATACTAGATAGAGCTGAATTTGAAAAACTGTATCTTTTGTGTTTCTTTTGGGATCTTGCTGGGTCATGTTTTGTGCAAACAAGGTTTGATGGTTGATCTTGCAAAGGTTGTGGTGATAACTGTAAACTTGGAGGCCCCTAGGAACTTCAATCAGTTGTGTGCGATGTTGAGACACATGGGATACTATATAAAATTCATCAAATCTTATGCTCAAATTACCATGCCCATGGAAAAGCTACTAAAGAAGGATGTAACATTCTGTTGGGATGAATAATGTCAATGCAGCTTAGATGTTTCAAAAGAAAATATGGTAATTGTATCAATATTGGTATGTCCTCATTGGAAAAAGGAGTTCCATGTACATGTGGATGCTTCTTACATTACGCTGGGTGTTTTACTGACACAGGCAGGTGAGGGAGGACTAGACCATCACATAGCCTTCGTGAATAGAAATTTATCCAAGGCTGAGAAAAATTATTCAACAACGGAGTGTGAAAGGTTGGCCATGGTCTACGCAATGCAAAAATTCAGGCATTATCCAAGGTTTGGATGCTTGAAGGTATTGATGAGTGATATGGGTACGCACTTTTTGAATGAAACAATTAGTGCCCTAATAGAGGAATTCCAGGTATACCATCAGAAGAGTATGCCATACCACCCGAAGGCAAACAGAACTATTGAATCTTTTTAAAAAAATGGAGAACACATTTTCAAATATCTATAACGTGTAGTGGAATGATTGGGCTGTGCACATACTTGAAGTGCTATGGCCTATAGGAAAACCAATAAGAAGTTGACCGGGAAAGCACTATTCAGATTAGTTCATAGGGTCAAAGAAATAATGCTTATGGAATACATTGTGTCTAGTATATGCATAACAACTTTGACGGATATGGCGGATCGCGAGGCCTTGGAAGAATGGCTCGCACAACTCATGGACCTACAGGAGGATCGATTTTTGGTAGGATTCCACCAACAAGTGTAGAAGGAATGCGAGAAAGCATGCATGATCACCATATCAAGCTTCATATGTTCAAGGTAAATGATCTTGTTTTGTTATATGATAGTAAGGTCACTAAGTTTTTAGGTAAATTCCAGATGCATTGGTTAGGATGATATATTGTCAAGGAAATTATGGATGGTAGTGCAGTTCAACTCGCAAAGCGAAATGGGGAGCCCTTCCCGAGAAAAGTGAATGGAAGCAAGTTGAACCTATATACGGGGGATCCTATGTAATGACTATATGGTAGCAGGACAGTCTTAGTGCTCCAGGTAGTTGCAAGGGAGCGCGAGACTATAAACTACGCTACCCGATTTCAAGGACAGGGTGACAACTTGGCTGTGTGAAGATTGACGAGGATACACCAGATGAAGCTGCACTCAGGATGTTGCATGAGAGGGAAAGGTATTCATTACTGTTGGAGTTATTATTCATGATGGGATGGCCAAAAAGTGGTAAGAGCAGTGCGGAGGCAGAAATTAAGGAAAAAGTATTTGAAGATTTGTTGCCAAAGTAGCATTTATTATGAGAGTTTAGGGGCAATGGATGAATTTGAATTCAAATCCCCTATAAATTGTGCATACTGGTCCAATAGTAAACACTTTTCATTCTGAGAATTGTTGAAGCATTTTTTGTATTGTATATGAGTAGAGCATTCTGGGAAGTATTTGTGACGTGCCCTTCCTTTGCGAACTATTCTGCAGCAGCCCAAGGGCTATTTATTTAGAGGATGATAGCCACTAATCTTGCCAAATCCCTTAGTTTAAAAGAAGTTGTAATTAACATGCCAAGTCCTGAATAATCTAGTATGGAGGCTATGCCTATTGTGCCCATGACACCGAGGTCCCCTAGACTAAAACAAATGATCACAAAAGAAAAGTAGCCCCCTATGAAAGAGAAGAAACCAGTCATGAAGGAAAAACAAAAGAAGTCGGTGCCAGTAAGAATCTCACCGTGGAAACATATAGAGCCACAACGAAAGCATAAAAAGGACAAACAACCAAAGAAAGTATTGCATTTAGAGGAAGAGGAGTACCAAGATAACGAAGAAGTCGATGCTGACGGCATTGAGCCTATCTCCATGCTACCTGAATACATCCCTCCATGAAAGGGGAAGCTAAGGTGTCCAAGGAACTTGATACAGGAAAATTTCGGGTATCCACTCCCCTACTGCCATAGCAGGTCACATTTGAAGGCCCTAAGCTTGCGCATTTCCCACTGTTGAAATTGGATGTTATGAAACTAGCTCAAGAAAAGTAGAAAAGATAGATCAACGCCTTAGAATTCAGTCTCTTCGAGGGGGCAACCTCCTTTACATTACATAAATGAACAATTCTTCGATGATTCAAATGACAAAACCTCCTTTCTATATATAGGCATCTAAGGAGTCACAATATAACCCAGCCGACCTAACAATAATAATATAAAGCCACAAAAGTAATAATAGAGGGATTCTATGGGGCACAGTAATAACAATATGGGGATAATAGGGGCACAAGAATATTAGTAAGAGATGCAACTACAATATTAATGGGGTAATCACTAGTATTATAGGGACCCAACATTGCCCTCTCCTTCAAAAAAGTGTTTTCCTCAATGCTTGAGTAGTTCTGGATGCTTCTGTATAAAATTCTCATCCTCCCATGTGGAATCTTCAGCGGATAAATTCTTCTACTTGATAAGATACTCTGAAATTGAACGATTTCATAACTGTCGAGTTCTTGTTTTTGTGACTGCTTCCAGTTCCAATATAATTTTTCCTTCCTTGTCAAGTTCTGGCAATATTGTTTGAACTAGGAGCTTGTCACCTTATAACCTTCTTTAAACATGAAACATGGAAAACTGGGTGTAATTCAGAAGTTGGAGGAAGCTCCAATTTGTATGCCATAGTACCAATCTTTTGCAACACCTTGTACGGACCATAATACTTTGGTGATAATTTATTATCCTTCTTAGCTTGCTTGAGGGACATTTGCTTATATGGTTGTATCCGTAGGAATACCCATCACCTACATCAAAATTTCTTTCGCTGCAATGTTGATCTGCCTGTTGTTTCATTCTATTCTGTGCCAACACGAGGTTATCCTTTAAGAGTTGGAGGACTTGTTGTTGATGTTCGATGTGATGTTTCACTGCTTGAACCTTAGAATTTTCTCTTAAATATGATGGAATTGATGGTGGTTGTATCCATAAAAGTGCCATAAAGCGGGTCATTTTTGTTGCTGATGGAAGGAAGTGTATACCACCATTCAGCAGAGGCAACCATTTGACCCATTGTGTTTGTTTATCAGATACAAAGCAATGAAGATATCCTTCCAAACATTTGTTTACTATCTCAGTTTGCCCATCAGATGAGGATGATAAGATGAGCTATGAACTAACTGAGTACCAAGACAAGAAAATAATTCTGTCCAAAAATTTCCAGTGAAAATGGGATCTCTGTCACTTACAATAATCTTTGGGTTTCCATGTAGCTTTTGAATTGTTTCCATAAATGCAGTAGAAACTGTACTGGCTTCAAATGGATGTGATAATGCACAAAAGTGTGCATACTTGGTAAGTCTGTCAACTACCACCATGATGACACTCTTTCCCTCAGACTTGGGTAAACCTGTGATAAAATCCATTGAAACCTCCTCCCAACGTTGGCTTGGATGGATAAAGGTTGTAATAGACACGGGTTCTTAATTGTTTCAACTATTTTTTGTTGGCAAACCAAACGTTCCGCCACAAACTTTTGAATATCCGATTTAAGGCCATCCCAAAAAAATTCCTTCTTA
>APFE031695679.1:24586-37976 GCA_000404065.3 Pinus taeda | reverse complement strand
TAGATTATCTAAAATTCAAACTATCGACTTTCTAATTTAAAAACGCAAAACAATAAAACCCCCCTAAAAAAAATAAATAAATTAAGATAGAGAACAAGAAAATATGAATAAGATGACGACTTCAAAAACTATCAAATTTAGAAAATAATTTTTCACATTTCACACACTAGAAAATTAAAAGTCAAAAAATAGGTATTTTAAAAAAAAGGTGTGATGCAGAGTACTCACTTTTTAAAATCAGCATGAAAATCACTACCATTCTAAAACTTGATTTCATCCTTGAACATGAAAAAAAATTAAAGTTCCAAAAACCATGTTCTAAAAAAAACATGTGTATTCTGCATCACCACTTTTGAAAATCGGGTCATTTTTTTGCTATCTCTACGAAACGGGTAACAGTATCAGGCCCCGTTTCAAAGTTTACATTGTTCAAGCAAGACACAATAAATATGTTGATTTTCTATTAAAAGTGTATGAGTACAACCAGTTGCTTTTACAAATTTTTGTGAAAATATCGACCAAAAACAAATTTAGAAGCCTAAGATGTTACATATTCATACAAAGGAAACTGAGTGCATGGAAAAAAAAGATAAAATTATTGGATATAGCTTGGACCTCTCTGATAAGATTGTTTCAACAAAAAGATTCTGCAAAAGATGAACCAATTAGCAGTGGAAAAAATATATCAGACCTTCTAACAACTCAAAAATTGCAAGGAAATTAGAACAACTTGAAAACATCAATCAATAAATTATGTATTAACTTCCTCCTTGTCACTCCTCAAGAAATTATGCTGTCAAACAAAATAGTTAAGTTCTTGGACTCAAGAAAAAATGTATTTAGGAAAATGATAACTTTATGAGTTAAACATACCTATCCTCACTCTCTTTCCCTTTTTGTGCTTTCAATGACCTCTCTGATTTGTAGTTTCTCTTGGACCAATTTGGGAAAGGGGGAGCGGGAGGGGGGGCGTGGGGCAGTGGCTGGGTAGATGTCTTCTAATTAATATTTTTTTCTTAGTTTCAGGAGAGAGTCATTTAAAAGAGTTTTAAAATTAATATTCATGTTTAGTAGGTGGGCCCCCCAACGATGCTCACATCTAGATCGAATGCCATAAAATAAAACCTTGTGGCTCCCATAAAAATATCAATATGATATCACAAAGTCCTATCATCCATCCAAATATCAAATCTTACATATATCGTTATGCATGTAAAGTATGATAAATCATCACATGAAAAGAAATGCAAACCAATCCATGTGCCACCCATATATTTTCATGTCATCAACAAAAATGTGTAGCCAAAAATAAAGCTATTGTCCAAAATGTAAATGTATGATGGAATCTGAAAATAAGTCCAAAATAAAGTCAAATTGTAGCATGTAAACCATGACATCTCAGGATTCATATATGAGCCAAAAATTGGTTTTTTCTCAGCACATTTACTTTCTCCTTGTATCTCTAGGTGCAAATTATGAAATGAAATCTTCCTCCTAGCTTCTTCATTTTCCCTAGAATTACCAGTGTGTGAATGAGCAGAGGTGGAATATGTGGGTGAATGCGCAGGTAAGGGAGGCAGTTGCAACTTCCTTATCACATCATGAGGAGAAGAGATGAGTGGTTGATGTGCATGAGAATGCATGGTTTGCGAAAAATTTGAGGGGATTTGTGGCACAGTTATTAGCGGTGGAACAAAGCGATGTGAGGCAAAGGGAAATGAGTGATGTTCAAGGTTTGTCTTCTTGGATTGGATTTCCAACCATCATGGTGCAAAGGTTGATGTAGAGGCATGTGATGTGTTAGAAATTAATTAAAGGAGTAATGAATACATAAAATATTGTGGAAACATAAATACAGAAAAACATAAAACAAGAGAGACACATATATACATGGTTCACCCAATTTGGGCTACGTCGAAGGAGAAACAACCCGTCCTTCCTTTATATTATCCAACAAAATGAAGAGATACAACCTACAATAAATCTGCTTTAATTTCCTCTTTTCTCTCACACAACCTCCTCCTTCTCTCTCACTCAGAATAATCATACACAACCACAATACAATTCCCTCATATAAATTGACGGTTGCCTTCTAGGGAAAAAAACCATAAATTAACATAACTTCTACCATCAGAATATTTGACTAATGAAAGACCCAGATTGACTATGAAATTACAATATTTTACAAGGCAAATTTTCATCTCTTTTTAGCTATGGGGGCGCTACCCCCGAACCCTCGCAAGGGGGGGACTCATAAAAGTCATCGTCGGACCCCCCTGTACCCCCCTAATGACGATTAAACGAGGGGTGTTGCTGCCCCATTAGGAACAAGGATTTAATGTGACTGAAACCAAAACCTATAAACAACCAAGAAGATAACCAGGCTCCACACCCAACAATGTACCACTTGGAGTTTGATTATAGCAACTCCACCACTGCTTAACTTATTGGAAAATGTTTCCACTTTGGACTTGACCGTTTCTCATCTTTATCATCGTACTTGAAGACCAATTGAAATTAAGTAGAATCTCATTTTCTTCCTAGTTTCAACTTTTGTTAATATATATGTTGGATTCTGGCTAGTGTGTATCTTTTTTAGCTTCAACTGTCCATCTTCCAACCCTTACCTTATGAAATGACACTTGAGATGTATATGTTTAGTATTGGAATGAAATGTTGGGTTCTTTGTAAGATGAATGGCACTATGGCTATCACTGTATAACCTTCCCATCTCCTGATTCTTTCCCAACTCATCCATAAAAATTTGTAACCAAATCATTTCTTTACTAGCCTCTGTAGCAACAACATACTCTGCTTCTGTTGTTGAAAGTGCAACAATGTTTTGCAACTTTGAAACCCAACTAACAGTTGTTCCACCTATAGTAAACACGTACCATATTGTGCTCCTCCTGTTATCTCTATCACCTGCCATATCTTCATCAACATATCCCTGTAGAGAAATGTTTGAACCACCAAAACATAATTCTTGATTTGTGGTACTTCTCAAATATCTAAGAATCCACTTCACTTCCATCTAATGCTATTTTCCTGAATCATTCATATATATGCTTGCAACTCCGATTGCATGTGAAATATCAGGCCTTGTGCATACCATTGCATACATTAAGCTTCCAACTGCTGATGCATATGGAGCTTTACGCATATAATCCATCTCTTCCTGGGTTGTGTGACACATCTCCTTAGTTTGAAATGGATGGTCCAAATATGTACTAATTGGTTTTGCATTTGTTGAATTAAGGCTTCTTTGATCCATATCAAGGCTAATACCACCTATCACGCCCCTACACCTGTGATATTCTTTTAACCGCTTATAGCAAGGTGCGGCACCACCGAACACTTTCTTTTCACCAATATTTATGTTCATGGACTACACCTTAACATTCGATACTTAGTTTATTTTCATTACCAAGTATTATTATTAGCCTGTGTATAGATGAAAACCCATACATATTCATCATCAATAGCAATTAACACATATACAATTGCACAACAGTATAAAGGGAGGGGAAACTCCCTGCAATATGAGTTTGCTCGAACCAATATATATAATCTTTTTTTATAAGTACAAGTTAAATCTTGGGAAACCCAAAATTTACACTTAACCAATTTTCCAACTTCAGGCAGAACTCGGGCGAGGTCATAGGGTAGAAAACTCGGGCGAGGTCATTGGGCAGAAAACTCGGGTGAGGTCATTCAGGAAAACTGGGTGAGGTTGTCGGGCGACCTAGGCGAGGTCGTTCGGGCGAGCCGGGTGAGGTCATCAGGTGAGCCTGGTGAAGTCGTTCAAGCGAACCGGGTGAGGTCATCAGGCGACCCGGCCCAAGCCGACTCATTCAACATGTTGTCTTCGCCTGAGTGGAGGGTCGGCCTGCCTGTCGCATGGACCGTAGGTCCTTACATCCTCCCCCACTTGAAATCATTATCGTCCTCGACAATATCTCATCCCGGCAACCACCTGTCACCAAGATACCCATACCAAGGGATACACCCCATCGGTATGTCGTACATTAGAAATCATCTCAATCCATGACCATCAACCACCTTGTCACAATCTCCACATGCTGCTCTCATCGTGGAAGGCTGGCCCCTCCATCTCAAGCTACATGCTTCCTGCAACATATCATGTCGACCTCATGTGAATTGCTGCCATGATACTCCAACATAATGCTAACACATCTCTGTACACGATCGACCCCCGTGACTCGAACTAGTTGGGTAGCTAATCCAACTGTCACGCTCAAACCATGAGAATGCACATCCTCATTCCATCATCAATTGTTTCTCAGAACATTCTATCACATCATCAACTCGATCAAGAATACATCTCCATATAAGTAAGCCATGCTCAGGTCCATGAAGTAGTCCTTATCTCATCTGCAACATGTTGTCCATGATGTTTGGTGTTAATGTGCTACATGAAATCAGCTGCATCTATCCCAACATCATCCATCTGGAAAACATCCATCTCCTCAAAGTGAAGAGATCATCTCATCAAAATCCAACTCTCGATGTGCCACATCCAAGTCCATGAAGAAACCTCCATCATCTCTATTATGTGCCATCCCTCAAGTCTGCCATAGAAGCAAGTATACACCCGTCTCATCTATCCATGTGCTGCCCATGATCATAGATCAATCAACTTCCATATGTTAAAAGTGGTTAAGTCTTGGCTCAACCCATGCCCAAGTGTTACCACCAAGGCATCATCATTGTTGTAACTCCATCACTCCAATGTGTCTCATATGGATCCTCCACATCAAGTCACTCTTCCAAGCCACACCCATACATGTAATTGAAAGTATGCAACCCATCCTGCATCAAATTCAATGACCTCAGATCCTCAATGCATTAGATCCTCCAATTCCACCATATATGAAGTCTCCCTGAAAGTCACAACCTCATGTCATCATGAGCTCCATGAGTCATCTCCAACCAACATCTTGCAAGCATACAAGTCTCGACCCAAAGGTCTCTGCAAGATGCCTCGGCTCTCCATGTAGTAGGAATGCTCCATAGTCTACTCACAACTCCATCCAAGTCCATGGCCTTGTTGTACATAAGTGCACAACCTCTCCATCGGATCATAAGTAAAACATCTCCATGTCACACCAGCAAATCTACTTGCACAACATCCCTGCGTTGGCACTCCTCATTGGATGCCCATAAGTGGCACCTCTATAAGTGAACTAGTGTAATGTCCCTACATAAGACTGCCATGCTCCATGTCTCCAACCTGATGTCCATGACTAAGTTTCCCATGTAGTCTAACCAAGTAGATCCATCACAACAATCGGTCATCCTCATCCAAGTCTGCAATCTTCAGTCTAGTGAACTCGGTCACCCAACCATATCATCATCACATGAGTCTCTCCATCATAGCTCTCCCACTAAAGGTTCCACCAAGACTTGCTCTTGGTCTCAGCCATGAGAAGTCCACCCAAGTATCATCATACCTCAAGTGTGTGCCCTTCAATCTGCCCATGAGCCATGCTGGGCACTTAGCCAATTCTCCATGTGGCTAAAGCATGACCCAATCCTCCACAATGATCATCATGTTCCTCCCTTGTCACGGGCCTTTGTACCTTCTATCATAAGGTCACTGGTAGGCCCCAGTATTGCAGCAATAATGCTGCAACTCTTGGAACTCCCTTCTTTAATTTTATCAACCCGGTAGTTCGTAACAAACTTGGAAGCGATAGTGCTGTATGCACAATTACTAGCTCTTGCCGCATCTGTCACTTGGTTAGCTGGCACAAGTCTGCTAGGAGCTTAAGCCAACTTCTATGAGCTCTTAGAAGAAGCTTTTTAACTGATGGATGAAAGCTAACTCAAAGGAATCTAATCTACTTGCGGAAAGGAACTGAAAGCCAAAAAGAAACGCAAACCCTAGCAAACCCTAATTCTACCATCTAGTCCTACTGATGTGAAAAAGAGGATGTAAGCTACAGAAAGAGATGCCATTACTTCTAGGAAGGTAAAATACATGTGTCTAAACTACTTCTATCTAAAGAAAACATCTTTTTGTATTTTTGATTGAGTCGTCATTTTCATCATGCATATGCTTTCACTGTTCTTTACTATGCAGGGGTGGATCAAGGAGGAGAAATGCTTGGAAAAGGTTGGGAAGGTTTAGAGAGGGTCTAAGGAGTCCATAACACCCTTCCAGAGAGTTTCACAAAGTTTGGCTATCAAGAAACCTCATTTGTCAGCTCTTACAGGAAGTCTGCAGGGGTTCTACAAGATGTTTAGGAATTTCTACACGATGTTCATAAATTTCTACAGGATGTTTAAAAATTGGATTTTAGAGGATGAGCGAGTGAGGGAAGATGCATAAATGGATGTGAAGGTAGGTTAGGGGTTTGAAGTGGCCCAGGGACTGGTGGGTGGAGTGGTGAGAAGGTGTAGAAGGCTGAATTGGCTCAAAGAAGGCTGAAACAATGATTGCACAAAAAGGTAGGATTACGTGGGCAAGAGGACAGATGTGAGATGAGGAACCTAGCTAGGAGGTGGAGCATATGGCTCTGATGAAGCTTAGGTGGATGAAAGAGTGGTAGACATGCCCTGCACTGTGTACATTCAACTGAATCAACAAAGTCTTGCAAGTAATCAAAACTCTAGCTAATCTAATCTAACTAACAATAACGTGAATGAACAACAACTTTATTTGAAAGAGAACCATATATATCTATGCAATGAAACATTTCAGAGATCTGAACCCATAACCAACTTCTGAAAATGGAAACAGTACACTAAGGATTGCATGGTAAAGTAAACTAGTGTTTTTGTTTGGGACAACACGGTTACTTCAATTCCAAACCCTGATCCAATAAGGAAGAGGTGAAACCGAAAGTGTTGTTGACCCTTTTCTAGTGCTTTTTTCCCTGTTATTGACTTATCAAACAAATCTAAACATGAAAATCTACTTTAATCATCAAAAGCAATCTAAATAACAAAACAATATTTAAATCTAAATAGCAAATTTTATTCTAAGAATGCAGCAAAGACACATGAAAGTAAACAAAGGAGGTACTGGGCACTTGAGACGGGCCCAACCCCAAGAGCTACAGCCTCCTAAGAGAGATTTAGAGCTGGTACAAAGATGGATTCATCTTTATTGAGCAAGAAAAGAAGAGTTACATCAAAAACTGTCCACAAGGGAAAGCTTGAAAAGGTGCTGAAATGCAAAGCTAATCTACTGATTAAAATCGAACTACAAACTAGCTAACTTCTGCCTACAAAGTGACTAACTACTGGCTAACCAAAATGAGGCCCCAAGCCTTCTTATTTATACAAATTGAGGACCCCAACAACCCTCCTAAACTTTAGGGACTCAGCTGCCCAAAACTTGTAGTTAACAACAGTCCTACTTGACTTGCTCGGATGCCCTTGTGGTAATTGATTTGGTGGCCCTTGAACTCCGAGCTGATGGCGGAGAATTCGAGGTAAGGGCCCATATATGAAGGGGACACCTTCCTAAAATTCCTCTCCACAAATTTGGATGCTAAGTGCTCATTTAAACCTTTGATTTTGTCTCCAAATTGACCAAAAATACTACACAAAGCACACATTAGACTTGTTGACATAATGACTAACCCAATTCACTCTATTATTATAAATATAATAAAAAAAATGCAATAAAATAATGATAATGGTGGATTAAGTCGAATTAGGAGGTTGAATGAGCCCATATAATTATCCATTTTTGGGGCTCATCATCACCCCCCTACTGAAAGTGTTGCTCATCCTCTAAGTGACTAATCTATCTCCTCCTCTTTGATGGCCTTGGTGGCCTCCCTGTCATGCCAATCTCCTGAATTGATGTCCTTTTCTCGGTCATGAAACAATGCTTTTCTCTCTACTTCTTCCCACTGCCTGTGCTCCTTTTCCTAGAGAATTCTCAACTTCCTGTAGAACGGTCTCAGCTTCCTGTAGTACTATCTTTGAGTCCATCATCTTAATTGTCTCTCTCTAGGTGAAGGCTTTTGGCTTCCTCATTCATAGATGATGGATTTCTTTGAATAAGGCTCCTCCTTTAGTTTCGCTGTTGTGTTCTTAATGACAATTGGCTCCTTTGACTGTAGTTGGGGTCTGCCAGTTCTTATCTGCATGCTCCTTCTTGCCTTAAAATATAGTGTAAGCTCCCTCTTTCGCTTCTCCTTCTGCTTAGGGGATGTGCTTAGGGTGGCCAGCACAGCTGCAGCTTCCCTAGCTAAAATCTCAACCAATTTCTCCTTCTGTTGCCCTTTCCCCAGACTTCCTGTAGAAAGTCCTGTAGTGGCCGTTTTCTGGCTTCCTGTAGAAGCAATTTTCTGGCTTCCTGTAGAAACAGTTTGCTGGCTTCCTGTAGAACCAATTTTCCCTGATTTGGCTTGCTTGGCTGGGGGTGCCTTCTCTTTGACTTGTGCTATGGTTGCCTTGGGTGTTTGCATCCTTTGAGTCTTCTCTGCCCGGGTTTGCAACCGTTTCTCCCTTGGTGTTGGTGTTTTTATTTTACTACCAGCTTTGGCCTCAACAGCTTGTCCTTTTTCTTGCTTTTCCTTTTGTTGTTCTTGTGGCTTTTCCTGTGATGGCCTGTCCTAGGTTTTCTTACCCTTAGCTTCCTTACCTTTAGGTTTCTTCTCTGCCTCAATATGTTCCTTCTCCTCACTACTGGATGAAGTGAGTTCTTCTGCCAGGGTCCGGATATCATCATTCTTGGTCATATTACGGAAAATCTCCCAGGAGATAGGGACAATATAAGTATGGAGGGCATCTTCTACGAGGAGCTTGATAAGCCCATGATGAGCCAACTGGTCTGGTGTCCCCTCCTTTAGTTTTGTGCCACACTCAATCAATGACTGCAGGAGGAAGTATGGGATGCTCAATTTTTGTTCTGAGTGCAAATCCATCTTATGCCTGAGCTCAGTTAACAAGCAGAAGTGATACCCATACACATTACTAAATCGCCCCTCACAGGTAATATATTTCATAATTTGAAGGCTGACCTCACTCCAAAACGACTGTAAGCTAGCTCTCCGGACCCCATTTTTATCCTCTGAAAACTATTCTTCTGGTAGGAAGAATTCCTTTCTAGCTTTTTGGCCCAATTTCCTTTCCTCTTTATCCCAGGGCATCCCTAATGGCAATTTAGTGACCCGGCTAATGAGTTGTGGGTGAGTTTCAAGGTCAATCCCCTAAAATTTACAGTTGCCAATGTTTTTGATTTGGGCTGCAGGGACCTTAGGAACTCCTCTGTTATTTCATCATCGTGACCTTGGATTTTATCATAGAAGGTCATCCACTTTGCACGGGTAAACAGGTCTACCACCTCAGGAGTTTCTCTCAATTTATTGGAATCCGAGGGTTCCTTTCTGATAAACCCTCCAGGCATGGTGAAGATACCCTATTTTCGGCTTGAGCTCTGGCGAGACTGGAAATTTGGATGTGGTTTTCCCCCTTGGTTCTCAGGTCAGGGTTTCTCTGCTGTTTGTATCTCCCCCTTTCACCAATTCTTTGGTTGAAACACTGCTGCCGTCCAAGACTTCGACTTGTCAAAGGGAATGAAGCTCTCACAGACAGAGTGCAGAGCAGATTTTTATACCAATCATATAACAGTCACACAAAAAATTGATACGTGCACAGGTGAGCCTTACAACGGTTTGTCATAATAGTGGGGAGAGTTTGTTAACAGGAATCATGGAGGTGAGTACAACGCAGCACCATTTAAAAGAAATTCTGTGTATCATATAAGCAAACCACCATTCTTGATCCATAGGCAGACTGGTTTTAATTTTCTCCACTTCAAACAAGCTAGTTCACCACCTTTCGAAATATCATGCATGAGAATGGTGTTTTTGAGCCTACCTCTCTTCAAGCTCCAAATTTGATGAAGAAAAACTCGGGCTTTTCTGCTCTAGAAGGCTTTGCTGTATTTTCCTGTAGAAGGTCTTCCTGTAGAATGCCCCTGCACCTCTGAGTGAGCCCGATACGTTGGAGAATTGTGAACCAGGCCGCAAAGCTCAATGGAGGACGACGGGTTAATCATTTTGTGGAAGCGAAGGATGCATACTTCAGTTGAAAATGTTGCAAGTGCAAGTTAACAACAGTTTGTGAGTTTCAGCCGAGCGTTCGTTAATTGTTGCGTGATTTGTGGTGAGGTGGCAAAAATGTGCGCTGACTTTATTTGAACTGCAGTGATGTTATGAACTGCATGTTCTCTTCTATCTATTAATCATTTGATGTCCTGTGCGCTGGAGTTCAACACGTCTACCACTACCTGTGTTTTTCAAATTTCACGTAAACGACTATACAGGTATGCTGCGTGATTTTTGCCTGGATGAGTGCAATCGAATCTGGCTAGCTTCCTGACTGAATCCCACCATCTCATTTGTTCATGCAGTGCTTAGATTAGATTCATGCAATAGAGGAATGAGTTTTAGTCACATACTTGGAAGTCGAATGTGGCTGCTGTGAGGTGCTGTGGCCTTTCATTTGCTGCATGCATTGGTTTCTGTGGTTGCATGAGGGCTTGGTGGCTGATTCATGGCTATTTTTTCTTGTGCAGGTATCCTTTGACTGGATCCACACTGCAGGAGCTGGTCTTCACGTTCATATTTGCACCCTCAAGCTGCTGCTGCTGAATTTTCACAAGACAGAAATTTGTTTTCGCCATTGCTCCCAAACGACAAACCGGATCGATCTGAAACTTTCTGAGCATGTTCAAGTCATCATTATGCACCTCCCATAGCAAAATCGCGATCAATGGATGCACATATTTTGAAGAAAATGGGAAATGGATGAAGATTACAGAGATCAATTTTTCGGAAACCGTGCATTAGAATCGGCTGAAACTTCTTGGGTAGGTTACTATCACCCATATGCATCTCCCCATGAAACAGGTTTTGAAACGGATGCACGAATATGGAGAAAATTTAAAAATGGTTGAAGGTGATGGAGGCTGATTTCTTGGAAACTGTGCACCGGAATTGGTTGAAATTACTTGGGTATGTTGCCATCATCCCTATACAACTCCCTGTAAAACTGTTTTGTAAATGGATGCACGGTTTGCAAGTTATTTAAAAAACAAATTTCAGCACTAGATATTTTTGTTTCGAGGCATTCTGCAATTTTTTGCATGGAAAGAAAACTAAGCTTGGGCTATGATGCAGGCATGGAGATGATGGAGGAGGAGTCTGAAAATTGCAGGAGGACTTTTGAACCCTTGAGGAAGCTATCATGTTCGCAAACTACCTTTTTGCAATCCATTTTTAGCTTCTTGTAATTTCTACAGGAACTTCCTGTAGAAAACACAATTTTCATAAAAGAAGCACAATGAAGTGGAAAAAATGATGGAAAAGGGTGAGGTATGGAAACATGGATGTGTGCAAGCCTCATAGACATATTCTCAGCCTTCGAGTCCTCTTCGGAGATCAATTTGACTTTTTTGTAAGCTTCCTATAGAAGACACAAAACTTCTTGTAGAAAACACAGTTTTCATAAAAGAAGCACAATGAGGTGGAAAAAATGATGGAAAAGGGTGAGGAATGGAAACATGGATGCTTGCGGGCATAACCAATAGATTCCAAGCTTTAGATTCCCTTCCAAAATCGAATCTGGATCGCTTGAAGGTTCTACAGGATGTTTCCTGTAGAAATACAGAACTTCCTGTAGAAACGCCTGTAGATTCTTGTAGAAGGCCTAGAACTTCCTGTAGAAGGCCCAATATCAACTCGAATGTGGCCAAGTCCTAGGAGAGGTGAGTGGCCATAGAGGGAGTGTCTGAAGGGATGTCCTAGAGCCTAGTACGGACTCCTGTCCTCGTTTTGCGCGCACCTGTTTTCCTGCAAAGTATTCACTACAACCTGCAATTTTTCATAAAGATTAGGCCTGTTTTATTTTATTTTTTATTTTTTTATTTTTTGAAAACAACTAGGGCGCCTCATAGAGGTTTTCACCCTAATTGCCTGCCCTGGGCGCATCCAATGGAGGTTTTCACCCAGGGATCTTATTCTCTCTCTCTCTCTCTCTCTCTTTTTTTTCCAATCCATTGACTGCCTCATGGAGGTTTTCAATCAATGAGCCAATCTAAGGTGCCTCCGAGGAGGTTTTCACCTTAGATTTTTCCTCTTATTTCCATTTTTCCATTTTTTTCTCTTTTTTTTTTCTTTTTTTTTTCCTACCCTACTTGAAAAACAAAATCATTCTCAAGTATAAGAATACTTCCAATGGAGCCATGTGCACATCGATATTAGAGACAAAATGATGTGGAGGCTCGAAATGCATGCTTTGACAGCTGTCCAGATTTCAAAGAACAAATGATTTGACTTGGAAGGGATCAAGCATAGGTGAGGAAGAGAGTACTGCTACAACTTAGTGACCTTTTGAAACCATATCTCAATGTAGCTCTGATATCCTTGGTCCTTTTGTTGATCTGGATCATGTTCCATGTCACCTTCTACCATGACTTTCTCATCTTCCTCTTTTTGTTGATCTTTCTCTTCAATACATGGAGGATTTGATGGTAACCATGAGGGAGCACTCTCAATATTTGATTTTGATGTCCTCTCTTCATCAAGTGCAGCCCATGGTTCTTTGCTATCCTCTTTTGAATCTTCTTTTACTGGATGTGGTCCTTCAATGCTTTCAAGATAATCTCTTTTTTGCAATACTCTCTCTGAGCTATGGTGAAGATCATTGAGCTCAAGAGGAGTCATTTGGACATGTTGTGCCTCAGCTTTGCAATTGGGTTGAGCTATTCCAATGTGCGGGTTTGGAAATGGCGGTACAAGTAGCTGAGTGGAGGTGTATATTTGAGATGGATTTGGATGGGGTTGTGGTGGGGCAGGCATTTGGGGTTGCCTTGGTGGAGCAGGAGGCGATGGTTGTGGATGAGGAGGCAGTGGAGGAAAATGAGCGAGAGGAGTGTTGTACTGGGGCCTCCATCCCTGATGAGGTGCATTCCACTGAGGCTGTGGCTGAGCATAAGAGTGAAACAAATGAGCAGATGGTTGGGCATAATATGGATCTGTGAAGGAACAAGGACGAGGTGTGAACCAGGAAGGATGAGCAGGGGGACCCCAAGAAGGCATGGGAGTGGCTTGATAGGGGTCATAATAGGTCTGGTATGTCCCTTGAATTCCTTGCTGGTAAGGTATAGGTCCATGTGACATCCTTTGGTTCATGAAATAGAGTGGTTCAGTGACTTCTTTGGCCCTTTGATATGCAGCTTTGATTCCAGGCAAGGGCACTGATTCGTAGGATGGTATTCTTCACAGATGAAACACACTTCCAGGGAGTGCTTTGGACATTCATGCCTAGGATGCTTTCTAGTGCACCTAGGACAAAAGATGTCCAAAACCCTCTTGGCTTCCTCTTGCTTCTTTTGGATCTG
>APFE031695679.1:0-19330 GCA_000404065.3 Pinus taeda | reverse complement strand
TTTTTTTTTTTTTTTTTTTTACATTCTCTGAATGGAAAAACCAAATCCATTTCTCCTCCTTTCATATCCACAATGGTCCCAAAATTATTTACTAGACACAGTCGGACAAGAGTAAATATTTTCTTTTGTTATTATGCCACAGTGGATGAGAAAATATTTTCAGGAAATCTCAAACACAATCACATAATGGAATCATTGGACAAGTAGAAAATCATATTCAAGCCAAAAATACACTTGCCTCGACTCAGAATATAGAAAGACATCGCTTCATCAGATTTCAATATTCAACACATAGCATCTAATATATGTCATGAACAACATTCAAATCAGAACATCAAATTTCAATATTCAATGCATACCATTTAATATATGCCATGAACTGCGTTCAAATAAGAATATATAGAGACAATGCTTCAACCAACGGACTAGCCTACAATACACAACAGCCCTTCAAAAGATTTTGACACCAGCATTAATACAGAGTCGACCCACACGTTAATACACATCAGCCCTTCAAAATAATTTAATACCAGCATTAATACACAACTGATTCACGCACGTAGATCCCAACCAGGGTACCTGATTCCCACATGGTTCTTCAAACTTTTGGTTTTGTTCTATAGATGGTTCTTCATTGGATGGTTCTGCATTAGTGAGTGGCAGTTACTACAGAGTGGCAATGATTATTGAGGGGACATAGACTGCAGTAGACAATGGACAAAGAGTAGTAGGCAGTGGACAGAGAACAACAGGCAGAAGGGAGTTACAACTATTTTGGGAGCTGGCTCTGATACCATGTGAGGCTAGGCAGTAACTCCTCAAAGCAAAATTGATTCGTATATTTTATTCCTTCTGGTTGGTCTTCATTATATACATGAGGGAGAGACTGTTCACTTCATCTCCCGATGACTGTTCATATTACTAATTTATTTATTTACATTATGTTCACCCAATCCTTGAGGCTCACAATAGCGAGACCTCAATATTCATTGTCAAGATAGTTGTGAATATATTTGTTGAACTAGATTCATATTCTTCGTCCACAAAGGTTACACAAAAGATATCGGCGCTAAACCAACTTCTGGGAAAAGGCACCACAATTGACCGTAGCAAACTGTTACACGTGAATCATGAGTTTCCTCAGTTTGAATTTTGAATGAACTATGTCTATGTTCTTTTCAAGAGGACCTGCTTGTGTACTAGTGTAGCTGACCAACTTGATTTCAACTATGAGGTTTGGATTTACGTTGGTGCTTATGAGGTAGAAATATGGAATCGTGATCCCCTTATGGAATAATATATTGTACTTTAATAATAAAAAACTTATGACTCCAAATTAAAGAATAAAGGCTTAATAAAGAATAAAACCGTTTAAAATATTAAAAGAAAGTTATAAAATTAATTTAACTGTCAATCTTCATCTTTGGATCTAAGGAATACCCTTCGAACAAAGAAAAAGTAGGAAATTTTAGGAACATTTCAGCTCAGGCCAGACTTTAGTCAAAATCGTTAACCTTTAATGATCCTCTAAATATTGTATGTTTGTAGGGTTCAGGGTAACCAGATGGTGTGTAGTTGAAAAGTTAACAGAATCGAACCCTTACAAAATGTTAAACCACAAAGATAGAAAGGAAGAGGAATAACGCATATAAACAAGGCTCTCCATTGGATTTACCATGGATTTACCTAAGAAAATTGATATATGGATTCTATTAATGATAATCGAGATGAAACCCATAGTGAGACTGAGCTTGAGAAGGAGAGGCTGATTGGGTTATGAAATCTCTGGAAGATGAATTCGGCTTTAAGGGACATGAATCTGATGTTCATGAGAAGTAGAGTACTAAGATCGATTCAACTACACAAATCATGGACCACGATCCTAAACATGCCTTGGTTTTCTGAGACACTACACATGCATTCATATGTATATTTGACATATTACAATGAGGTTATTCATGGAACTATTGTGGTATTCAACAAGCCCGCATTGATTTATATATAAACATCTTAGGAAATTATTATATAAATAATGGGGACCCTTTAAATTTTTAAAGCATAGAAAAATAAAACATTTTAGTGGTTTAAAAGGAGAAATTTGAGCTTATTTGAATAAAAAATCCAAATTTCATTAGCGCTAACAACTCGACTGAGCATGCCTTAAAGAAATCTTTACCTTATCACACTTCGCAAGTCCTAATGAGAAATCCTCCATTTTATCCTTTTCTTATTTTCAATGAGATAATTACCACCTTAGAAAAAAATGCATACTTAAACTTTAAAAAACTTAATTATTTTTAACATAGTCACTTTATAACATAGCTGACCCACATCATAAATCTTATAAGAAGCACGATATATAAAATCTATATAAAATCCATGAGGGCCAATGGAATTTTGATATGTGATAAACCATCAATACCCAATATAACAATCAATGCACCCCTATAGATATATCACATCGAGATGAATCACAAATTGGCAGAATGCACGCCACTCCATTCACTTTTGATCTTCTAATTGCGATGAAGCTCTTTATTGAAAGGCACGACTTTAATAAAATAATGACAATGAATAAAACAAAGGAAAAGCACAATTAGTAAATCATCGATCGAGCCCGCTCCAGTGCCACATCATTCCTCGCAATTTCACTATCACAAAAGGCATTTGGTCATTTCGATTATCCTCCGCTGCAAACCCTACTTGCAATATTGTGATCATTGCATCACGGACTTTCGATACCCAAACTGCCGATATAAAGGTATCGCCAGGAAAACAAAGTGAAACACGTTTTAGATTACCATTTGTAAGGTTCTTGCGATGTGATCTATTAATGGAATAATAAATTGTCACGTGAAGCCATGATTTCAGTTATTAAAAAGTTCTAACATTATTTATGATTTAAAGACCCAAGGTGATTTAATGGCCTATATATAAATATTTCTAACTTTTCGAATTTAAACTATATTCTCCATTATTTCAAACCTATTGTTCTTCATTCCTCTGTGATTCCAATTGTAGGTTAAACATGAGGAGAAATAGTGTAACACGATGACCAAAGTAAAGAAAGGAAAGAATGCTATGGAAGATTCACAACCCACACCTTCTACTTTGGATGTAACATAAATGCCCCCACTTTTGTTGGACACTACATGCATCATAGAAAGTCGAACATACTCATGGGAAACCATGTATCAATTGCTTGAAAGTGAAGGACCGAGGGTAATTCAAAGGGTGATGACAATGGATGCTGCATCATCTTCTGAAGCCTCCACCTATGAAGGTGCCAACTCTTCTTTTCACAGGATCGTTGCACGACCCAAGATCCTTCCCAATACCAATATGGTGAAATGGATAATTGAGAACATCAATATAACTGATAGGACATTCCTCACTTTAAGAAAAAAAATCATTGGGTCTTTTACAACTCAAGATTTGAAGAAAATGTACCATATACCCGACCCACATAACATGTATTACACTAATTTCCTCCAACATTTTGCAAGTGAAAATAAGGTGGAATATTATCCAATTAAGAGATAGAGTCCTACCCAAACAAACACAAACATGAAAAGTTGGGTATGTACTCTCTATCTTCTGTAGCTCCTCCTATTCTTATATCGTAGCTACGATGTTTAGGTTGTTTGAGTACCCTAATATAGCTAATTTTTTAGTTGAATGGGTTCCTCTTATTGAGGAAGCGGTCGATTCTAATATAATGGATTGGGGATTTATCCTTTCAAACAACATTTCCTCCCGAATCTAAGAATTTAGGCAAAAACAATATTTTACTACTAGAGTATTTCCACCATTCTTTGTGAGTGCATATATCATGGATGTGATCTATTTTACTTCAGATTTCCCAACCATGGGATGGAAATGGACCATTCAAGACCCCACTCCTATCCATATATATCATAAAATCCCATGGGAATCTAATTTCCAGGCCCATTTTTATAAAAATTGCCAAGGATTCATGCTACCAATACACTAATCCGTTTTTATAAAAGAGCCCCAATGCTGTCCAAAGTGGCCAAAATTGATTTCATACCAACAGAAAGGTAGTTTGGTTAAGAGCTATTTACCTATGTTAGAGTCTATAGAGGTCTAGCACTTCCTCATGTTCTGCCATTATATGTCCCTAATAAACTTCTCCCTAGGGAGATTGCTTATCAAACTGTAGGGGATGGATTGAAAAAGACCCTAAAGGTAGCGAAGAAATATCCTTGGCCTTCATTCCCTATACAATATGGTGTATCTATTGTACATGATTTCAAGCATGATTTTCTTGAAATTGATGATAGTACATGTTTAAATATTTATACTATGTCTGACAGACAGTTCGATCCAAAAAAGGTAGCATAGAATGTCACCGCCCAAGTAAAAATCAAGCAATGCAGTCATGAAGATGATGACTATGATGACCTACATTAACCTGTTGATATATTTTCACAAGTACGACACTTGGCTACATTGAAACTGAATCAATAAAAGGTAGAAAAATTCATAGAATATAGAGAAATAATATTGCAAAACATCCCTTTGGATCCCTTGAGGATTTCTCAATCGATTTCCCAAAGAGAGTAGGATTTAGAGAAGTGTTCAGAGCAGGGTTCAAAATAGGTTTCAGAGAAAAATCCAGAGAAGAGTTTAGAACAAGACTCACAGCAAGTTTCTTAAGATATTGAAGTGGAAGATAAATCCACATAAATTCATACTCATAAAACACCCTTCAATAATGAACTGGATGAAGCTTGGAAATAGTTTGATCAACAACTTAAAGTACAACAATGGGCATATAATATTAAGATGTAGAAAACAGTCAACACACCCCAAAACACTTGATAGAGATCATTTACTGATAAGGATTCTGATAAAGATGTCACTGCAAAAGAAATTGAAATCATCTCGGCATTCCCTTCACCCAAAATTATCCTTAAAGTGGAAGAAATGCATCCTTTTAAGGTGTTTTACAATCCTAAACATCGGGTTGTTATGAAAAGACATAGGAAAAGAATAATAAGAGAGTCATCATCAATAGTCATTCCTAGTAATATACCAATGGACATATTATGGAAGGATACACAAACTTATCCTTGAGAGAATTTAACAAAGTTGTCACAGTTTGCATGTGCTTATGCATCTGCTACAATTGATAGAGAAGCATAAGTTTGACAACTGATTCGGGAAAAGGTAGAAATAATTCAATAGTTGGAAAAACAACTGGTAGAGGAAAGACAAAGTATTGATCAACAAGTTAAGATACAATTGTCTCAACTCGAGTAGAGCTTTCATAATTTAAACCTCCAACATAAGGAAAACATCAGTACTAAGGATACTCAAATCTCACAGCTCCAATTTTCACTTGATCATCTGAAGGACTATCCTAAAGTGGAATACTTTGTAAAGGAAGCATTAGAATTAAACACTCTGTTATCAAAGAAACACACGATTTTTTGTCAGAAGTTATCAATCACCAATCCACTATTTGTTAAAAGTGGTTCATTGATGAACCAATCAT
The DNA here is from genome assembly GCA_000404065.3 of Pinus taeda. Taxonomy (NCBI): domain Eukaryota; kingdom Viridiplantae; phylum Streptophyta; class Pinopsida; order Pinales; family Pinaceae; genus Pinus; species Pinus taeda. The sequence goes on along the minus strand of APFE031695679.1, from coordinate 13,809 downwards.
CCGATTTGATGACGACTTTCAATGACATTGATTACAAAATCTTAGGATTTATAACACGGAAGGATACACCAGAAGGCATAGTAATTTACCTTCCCAAAATAGATGAATTTCACCAGGAAATCTTCTTTACAGATTGGGACATTCAGTTGAAAAATGTAGAAAGAGCAGTCTCCAGGGAAAACAATGATGATAATAACATCATTGAAACCATCAATGATAACCTACATAATTCAAAATCTATTCAAGAATTCCTTCCTTGTAGTCTTCCTGATATCAAAGCTCTGGAAAGGAAATGGCAGGGAATTTCAAAAGCAAAGGAAGAAGCAATTAAAAAGTTAACAAAACTTGACTGGGAGATGTACTGGAAATATCTAGTGGAATCACACAATAAATGGCTAATGCTCCACTTCCTTGATGACTCATCCACTCATATGCTTCCTACAATTTTAGATGCATTGTACACTGGACAACTATGTATGAGGATAGGTCAGCCACTTGAATTTAAGCCAATGATGGATATTTACAAGCTCAAGAAACAAATGAAAGAATAGAAACAATTGCATTCATGGGCTCATCATTTCAACAACTTCTATTTATGTCCTATTGTCTCTTATTTTAAGGAGAGTTGTTTCAAATTCCTCATCACTTTTTATGTATTGTCTATTTTTATACTTTATTTTTTATATAAACCCTTTCATGTTGACAAAGAACGGGTCTCCAAATTTTATAAGGCAATGCTTTGGAAGCTTACAGTTCTATAATTTCAACTTTATCTTAGTATAATGACTAGATCAAGGTCTTGAAATTTTGTAGAGAAGGCTTTGGAAGATTGAACTTTTGTACTTTTGAAACAGTCTTAATGAGAAATACTAAACCAAAACTATTTCTTTGATGAACATAGTAACATGCATCGTGTACTTTTATCATTGTGTTTATGTTTTGTTTATGAATTGATATTCATTTCTCTTTATATCATTTATTATATGTATCTTTTCTAAGGCAGTTCTACATTAACTCACTTATAAACATGTTATAATTGTGATCTTTAAAAGCAATTTGTTAACATTATTTTATTGCGATACAAGTTTCATCAATTATTTTGATTAAATATCTAATCAAAATAATTATCTTAAATTATTTTCGTTTTTGTAAGTGTTTGATTAATATTTATTATCGATGTAGTAAGGACAATCATTTGAAATCACATAAACATAAGTAACCCCAACAATAAATATATTAATCTAAATGTATTTCTGTTTATAAATCACCCCCATATATTACTTAGTTTTTGGTTAAGAACACTCTATACATTCTATGACATGTTTCTTGGAAATCTGGTCCCATTATATCTAGTGAGAGCCACAATTCCAAATGTAAAAAGGATGGTATTCAAGTCCCCAAACACGTGGTTATCCCCCATGTTGTTGCAGCGAATTTTGAGGCCTCAACATTTTGTCACTAGAAGTAGGGCCTTTGACTATGAATGGAAAAAAACTCAATCTAAATTAAAAATTCGTTCCAAGAGTCACTCCCCCTCAAGGCCACCCCCAAATTCTAGATCTTCATCTAAAACTCCTATTTCTAGATAAGAAGTTAGGAAATTACCTCCTAAATCTCCTAGCACATTCCCAGAAGTAATCTCTTTAGAATATAAGCCAGAATCACTTGAATTCATGACTTTAATAAAGAAATTATGGGAAATTTCTATTTCAGCAGAAAAGCCTGTGTCATATCAAGCTTCTGAAGGAATTATAACTTCAATTTTACAACCTACTCGGATTTTAACTAATTCTCAAAGTGAGAATATTTGGATTCCTCCATTTGATTTTTCTCTTCCTTTTTTTTAGAAAAAGACTAAGAAATTTGAGTCAGAAACATCCACCAGTGAAATTTATTCAAATTCACAACCACAAACTCCTTATTTCCCTCCCTTCACTCCTATTAATATGCCTTCTTCTCAAAGTACTTATGCCAGTTCATCAAACACTAATAAACAACCTTCCTCTTCTTCCACAAAATCACCCTCAACATCCACCTCTTCCCAAACCTCAATAATGGCAGGAAGACAACAACAACAACCCCGATCACTAGTCATACCATTGGCCAATCCAGGAGCTCTCCCAATACAAGCACCTCTCCATGTTTTACCTAAAAATCCTAAAAGGTGGCTACCAATATTTAATCCTGATGATGGATTACATGCTAAAGAGCATCTCCACAATTACATGTTAGCCATTAATCTTAATGCAGTAGTTGAAGAAGATTATGTCATAAGATGTTTTCCCTACACTCTTCAAGGACCAACAGGTTCATGGTATTTTTCATTATAATCATGATCTATTACTAATTGGGACACGTTCATGGAATAACTTTTAGCTAAATTTGGTGATTATCACACAACTACATCCCTTATTAATGATCTTTCTAATTTGAAAGTAAAATTAAGTGAAAAGGTCAAAGATTTTAATTCCAGATTTAATAATTTGCTAAACAAAATCCTTGCTACATCAAGCCCTAGTGTTGATGTAAAAATTAAATGGTACATTTCCTCTCTAACTTCCAATATAGCGATTTTTGTGGATAGAGCCAATAAGGCTACTTTAGTAGAAAACATGAACGAAGCCATGTCTATAGAAAAGATAATAATTTCATTAGAAAAGAACACTTCCCAAGAAGAAGTAAAAACACATAAGGGTATATTTAAGGATGAATCAAAGAAGAAAGCCCCTATGGATCCTGTCAATCTTGAAGGTTTACAAAATTTCCTTGAAACCATGTCTAATGAGATGGTAGAAATGAAGAAACAGCTAGTTGAGTCCTCTTCTAAAAAACCTTCTAGATCTTTGAAGGGAAATTAGACATCTAATCCTTAACCTCCAAATACAATAGCTAACGATGAGTCTAATTTGGATGAATATGATGAAGAAACAACATTATCTACTAATGAATCTGAAGATGAATAATTGGTTGAAGTACATTTCATGTGGAATTTTATCCTACCTTCTTCTTATAATGAAGATCATAAACAAGATTTACCCATTAGTAGTATGAGTAAAGGCCCTACTAATTATGTACAATCAACCCAAAATAAAAAGCGTTCAACCTCTACTACCAAAGACAAAGTGGTCGATAAAAACTCTTCTTCTATATGTCCTCAACCAACCCCATCATCATCTAATCCTCCATCCTCATCTGAAACGTTGGTTGCTGCATATACTATGGAATATAACATAGTGGAGGACATGAAGAAATCTAGAGAAAATATTTCTCTTGGTTAGCTCAGTAAGCTTAAACATTAGCAAAATATTTTACTCAAATAATTGCATGCAGTTCCCGCTTCTCCTCTTCCTGCTGCTATTATATCGAAATATTCTAGTGGAATGGGTCAACCTCCTAATGATTCATCAAACAAAGTTGATTCCATTGATGTTATCTTAATTTGTGATAGATATAACTCACATACTCCCCCTTTCCTCTTGACTTATGAAATCATTAATAAAATTATGAACAACTTCTTAATAGACTCACGGGATTCTCCAAACGTAATGCAAAGATCAGTCTATACTAAAATAAATGTCTCAATCCAAATTTCTATCGTTCACATTATCTAACTTGATAGAAAACAAATTGAGGTTTTAGGGGAAATGAATTCAGTCAACATTATACTCTCTTATAATCCAAAATTTTGTTAAGTAATTGATATAGTTGTTGTTGATATTCCCAAATTTTATGGTTTGATTCTTATCAGGGATTGGTCCAAGAAACTTCATGGTTATTTTGCAATAGACTATTCCCATAGGTGGCTCCCTCACAATGGAAAGCTAAATCAAATCAGAATTGACCGAGAAAAACATTTGAAGTATACATTAACTAATTTTGAAGATGAAAATGAACCAATAGATTTTAACAATACACCATTGGAAACTACTCTGTTGAGTCATTTTTTAGGAAATTTCAATGCAAAAAAGTCACTTTTTTGGATAACTCTATTACTTTTTCGATTGATAACTGTTCACAAATGTATTAGTCCAACTGTGTAAATCTTGTAGATAAACCATTAGTTACATATTTATTTTGGACATTAGATTTTGATGGATCTAAGTTTAATGATTGCGTGGGAGGCAGTTGTAGATTAATTAGTCCAGAAGGAGAAAAAACAATGCTAGCATGTAGGTTGGAATTTGAATGCACTAACAATACTGCTAAATATAAGGTTCGTATAAATAAATAGGTCTTGATATCAAATATATTTAAGTATTTGGAGATTATGAAATTGTTATCAAATAGGTAAGAAACACCATTTTTATCTCTCTAGACATTTAAAACATTACCAATCATTGGTTCAGGACCTTAACTCACATTTTTTAGCATTTAACATTTCTCTTATTCCTAGACTTCAAAATGCAAGTGCTAACATTCTGGCTAGTATAGCATCCAAGCTTATAACATCAGAAGAATACAATCTAGATACGATTTCTATAGAATTAATTTTTCAACCATCAATTCTTGATAATATCACCAATTGTTAGGTGTTTAGTGATGATGAAGATATCGTAATATTTTTAACATCTGAAGGATCATACGATGATCATATAATTGATGAAACCAAACATGACAATCATTTCAAACAAAAATCCAATGAAAATCGCATACCTAAATCTGTGGTGGATCTTGAAGATCTTTATTATCTAAAATATAGATTTAAGAAAGTTGCTAATTCTAAACTCCAAATTTCAACATTAAGGTTTGAACTAGTAAACCTTCGAACTGATCTCAACCCTGAAAACATCAATTTAGGACCTGGTCTCTCACCTCATGAGAGATTATCCTTCAATCATTTATTAAAAAGGTATAAAGGTATATTTTGTTGGATCTACGATGATATTAAAACATATGATACCTCCATCATACAACACACCATATTGATGATGTATAATGACAAACCAGTATAACAAAAATTAAGGAGGAATCACCCCAATCTAGAAAGCCAAATCAAGTATGAGCTCAATAAACTCCTTAAAAACAAGATTATCTTTCCTGTTAGGAATTAAAAATGGGTTTCATAATTAGTACCTGATAGGAAGAAAAATGTTGATATTTGTATTTGCATAGATTTTAGAAATCTCAATAGAGGTTTTCAGAAGGACAATTTCCCATTACCAACCATAGAACAAATACTACCTGGTTCTCAACTAATGTGTTTTCTTGATGGTTTTTAAGGCATAACTAGATCATGGTCCACTCAGATGATAGGTTAAAGAATATGTTCAGGACTAAATGGGGATCCTATGCCTATCTGAAAATGAATTTTGGTTTAATAAACATAGGGGCAACCTTCCAACCAGCCATGGGCATAGCCTCCAAGGGTCTGATAAATAAGATTTTTGTTGTTTACTTGGATGACATAACTGTTTAATCCAAGAAAAGAAGCAACCATTTGCATGACTTGAAATAGATCTTTCAGCATTACAACAAGTATGGAAGTCTACTAAATCCAAATAAATCTTATTTCACTCTAAATAAAGGAAATATATTGTATCCAAAAATGGCATATCTATTGATCCTCATAGAATAAAATAAATTTTAGAAATTTCGTTTCCCCACAAAAAAAATCTATGAAGTCCTTTCTAGGTCACATAAATTTTTTTAAGAGATTTTTCCATGACTTTTACCAAATTGTTTTACCACTACAAACCACGATTAATAAAAAATTGTTCTTTAAGTGAGGACATAACAAAAGGGAAGCTTTTGATTTAATCAAACTACCCATTATGAATGGTGCCCCTTTAACTACAATTTTTTCTAATCATTTCATTCTGTACACTTTCTCTTCTCAAACATCTTATGTTGTTGTTCTAAGACAACTTAATGAATAATAAATTGAATCACCTATCTCTTTCTTTAGTTCTAATTTTCAAGGTGTTGAACTAAATTATTCAGAGGTGGAAAAGTAATCTTTTCTTTTTTTTTAAATACGCAAAGAACTTTACGACTTTTCTCCTAAAAACACACACTAAAAGTAGTAGTCTCATTCTCAGCAGTGAGACAATTGCTTACAGAAAGGGAATTAGGGGAGAAGAGAAAAAATTGGGTAACAACTCTGTAAGAATATGATATTGACATTAGACTAGCTAAAATTTTCAAAGCGAAAGGTTTTTGCAGATTTCTTATAGGAGCTTCCAATCTACCAGCTGATGAGGACTCACATAATACTATACACATATTTGAGGTAAGCCTAAACGACTATAAGTCCCAATATGTTGATCTCATCTTGTATTTAAAAAATGGATATTCTCCCCCTAAACTCAATCAGAAAAGGAAAAGGGATTTAAGGTTAAAAGCCAATGAATATGAGATCATTCATGATGTGTTATTCAAAAGAAATTATGATTATATATTATTAAGATTCCTAGAAAAGTCTAAGTCACAAAATGTTTTGCAAGAGCTCCATGATGGACCAACTGGTCGATATTTTGGAGGAGATACTACAACACATAAAATCATGCAGGTTGAGTACTATTGGCCAACTATTTTCAAGGATACCCATGAATATGTAAGTAAATGAAAAATATGCTAGACTGTTATTGGAAAACAATGAAAACCAACCTTACCTCTACAACTAGTCAACATTGTAAAACCTTTTGAACAATGGGGGTTGGACGTCATAGGTGAGATTGTTCCTCATTCTTCAAAGCAACATAAGTATGTCATTACCACTACAAACTAGTTTACTAAGTGGGTTGAAGAAATTCCACTAAAGGTAACAAACTTTGATTCCATCATTGAATTCATTAATCATTTCATTATTACTCTATTTCGGTTATCAACTGCACTTATGTATGGTAATCCATCTTATTTTTCAGGAAATAATATGAGTCGATTTTCTCTTAAGAGAGGTTTCAAACTTAAATACTCTGTTAACTACTATCCCTAGGGAAATGGTCTAGCATAATCAACTAATAAGAACCTCATAATAATTATTAAAAGAATTTTTGATCAGAGCCAAAATAATTGGCACAAATCTTTGACATTTTCACTATGGGCAGATCGAATAACCCAACAGGCCTAAATAGGCACTTCTCCCTTTAATCTAGTATGTTGGAAAGAGGTTATCATTCCTTCAATCTTATCTCTTCCATCATTAGTGCTAGTTCAATTTGTCAAAGAAACACATTCTTCTTCATTACAACTAAGATAGTTTGAAATGCTTAAATCAGAAGAAGAAAGAGAAAAATCCAAGCTTACACATGCTCGCCATCAACAAATAGTCAAATATCCATTTGATGCAAGTTCGATTACCCCAAAATATTTTCAAATAGGAAATCTCGTCCTTAAATGGGACATGTACATGAGGATAAAGGAAAGCATAGTAAATTCTAGAAGATATGGCTTGGACCATTTCAAATTGTTGAATAAATAGGCCCATCAACACTCATATTTCAAGATCTATCAGGAAAGAGAGATTACCTTCATATCAGTGGGCTTATTTTGAAAACATTATTTTCTTAGAAGATAATATATTATAATGTAGCATTATCACATTTACATTTTTACTTATGTTATAAATAATGGTAGAATCATACTTTTGGCTTTACATTAGAATCTCTTAAAAATATTTTATTCTCTTTCACTTCCAAGTTACAAATTCTTAAGGAAGTGATTACAACTTTGAAAATTAGATAAATGTCATAAAACTCTAAAATTTTATTTTTCCATTGAAGTTGTAAATTATTTGAAACCTCAAACTTTATAAAATCCTTTTATTGTATAGGTTATCTTTAAAAAAGTAAACACTATTTATAGCTAAGAATATATAACTCTAAAATTGTCAGCCAAAACTCTTAAGAAGTCAATGATTCTCCCCATCCATTAACTTTACTTTTTTAGAGTGTAATTAAAAATATATTAGACTTAAAATATAAGGGGTCTCACCACAAGACTGCTTGCCATGATTATAGGGAAATAATAGATTGACATTACCAATACTGAATATCAAACTAGGGTAATGGCTTATCATTATTTCAATTATAATACAAGGTGTCTCATCACGAGCAAGATTTTTCAGTTCAATTACAACCAGTGAATGGCATTTTCAATAATTGGTCACCAAACGAGGACAATGGATTTTAGGTATTGCTACAAAATTATCAAACGAAAAGTAAACAAATAAAAAATGAAATATACATATAGTTTTGAAATTACCACTATGTACCGAACTCTTAAATGGATGGGATTATCAATCATTGATGGTTAAACAATAAACGTGTCGAGGCTATTAACGCTTGCTGCAAGTGGATCTACCTACGAAAAATTAGTATATTAAAAGGCTAAGTTGTACAAGCCCCATACTTCATCTATACAATCAATTAAGGACAGATATAGATAAGAAGTGTTTTCATCTCTAAGAGGATTTAAAAGGAATTATGATTAAGTGATTTTTTTTATATTCAGAGTAATTTTACTTATTTAAAATATTTCGAAAATAGTTTTCCTTCCCTGAATTATTTTTACTTAGTAAACTCTTAGAAATTTCATTATTATAAATCAGAGTTAACTCGTTCTTCAAGTGAATCACTAATTGTTGTTCTATTCAACAACCCCCCATTTATTTATATATAAATGTCATAGGAAATTATTATATAAATAATGGGGACCCTTTAATTTTTTAAAACATAGAAAAATAAAACATTTTAGTGTTTTAACCCTGATGATGGATCCCATTTGGGATTCGAAACGTTGGTATAAAAATTCTCTTACTGTGGATTCTCCGATCAAAGATTCGAAAAACATTTTAGTGTTTTAAAAGGACAAATTTGAGCTTATTTGAATAAAAAATCCAAATTTCATTGGCCCAAACAACTCAAATGAGCCTGCCTTTAAGAAATACCTACATTATTGCACTTTGCAAGTCCTAATGAGAAACTCCCCGTTTTATCCCTTTGAGGTTTGTGATGCAATAAAGTAAACTCCAAGAATAAAATACATATTTAAACTTTAAAAAACTTAAGTATCGTTAACATTCGAACTTTATATAAGACCTTACCCACATCACAAATCTTATAATAAGTGAGATATACAAAAGTCTCGAGGACCACTCCAATTGCGATATGTGATAAACCATCCGGACCCGATATAACAATTAACGCAACCCTATAAATATATCACGTTTGTATGAATCACAAATTGGCATAACACATGCCACTCCATTCACTTCGAGTCTTTCGATTGTGATAAAGCTCTTTGTTAAAATCTGTGACATCAATAAAATCATGAGAATTAATAAAATTAAGGAAAATCACGTTTAGAAAATCATCAGTCAGGCCCGCTCCACTACCACATCAATCCTCTTCATTTCATATTCACAAAATTCCTTTGGTCATTTCCATTTTCCTCCACTCTAAACCCTCGATTTTGATATTACGATCATCAGATCAGAGACTTCTAATACCCAAACTGCTGATATAATGGTATCGCTATCACATATTGGGAAAAATGATGGAAAAGAGTTTTAAATTTTTGTTAGAAAGCTTTTTGTGATGCGATCTATTAATGGAACAATAAATTATCACAATAAGCCATGATTTCAGTTGTTAAGAACTTATAACAATATTTATGATTTAAAGTGCCAAGGTGATCTGACGGCCTCTATATAGAGATTTTATTTTTTTCGCATTTAAACTATATTATTCATCATTTCAAACCTTATGTTCAAATTCTCCCATGTTTCAAACTTGTTGTTCTTCATTCCTCTATGTTTCCAATTGCAGGTTAAACTTGAGAGCCAAAAGTGTAACAAGATGACCAAAGAAAATATAGGAAAGAAATCCAGGGAGCGCAACCCACACATTCTACTACTGATGTAATAGAAATGTCCTTGGTTTTATCGAACACTACATCCATGATAGACATTGAAACATCATCATGGGAAGCCATGTATCAATTTACTGAAAGTGAAGGACCGAAGGTAATTCAGAGGGGTGACAACGGATGGTTTTTCATCTTTTGAAGCCTCCAATTCTGAAGTTGCCAACTCTTTTATTCACAAGATCAATGCTTCAACCAATATCCTTCCTTATACTGATATCTTTAAATGGATAATTGAGAACATCAACATCACCAATAAGACATTCTTAACTTCAAGAAAAAAAGTCATCGGGTATTTTACAGCTCAAGATTTGAAGAAAATGTACCATATACCCAACCCACAAAAGGTGTATGACAAATATTTCCTCGAAGATTATGCAAGCGAAAATGAGGTGGAATTTGATCCAATTAAATGATGGAGATCCTACTGAAATAAACACAAACATGAAAACATGGATATGTACTCTATATCTTCTCTAGCCGCTCCCTATTCTTATATCACAGTTTTTATGTGTAGGCTATTTTGGTACCCTAATATAGCTAAATTCTCATTTGAATGGGTTCCTCTTATTGAGGTAGTAGTATATTCTTATATAATGGATTGGGGTGCTATATTTTTAAAGAATATGGCCTCCAAAATCGAAGAATTTAGGCGAAATTGTTATGTTACTACGAGAGTAGTTCCACCATTCTTTATGAGCACATATATCATGAATGCAGTATATTTCACCTGAAATTTCCCAACCATGGCATGGAAATGGTCCATTGAAGACCCGACTCATAGCCATATACGTCATAAAATCAAGTGGGAATCCAATTTCCATGCCCATTTTTATAAAATTTTCGAAGAAGTCATGATGCCAATACACCAAGTCGTTTTTTATAAAAGAGCCCCAATGCTGTCTGAAGTGGCTGAAATTGATTTCATACCAATAGGCAGGTGGTCTGGTGAAGATCTATTTACATATGTGTTGATGCCTCGAAAATATCTGCAACAACATCGGGAAAAACCACTCGGTCCAGACCTTAATGCAGCTCCTTTTCCGTTTGGTGTGGTGGCTCCAACTGGAAATAATGGGACTAGTTTCCCAATAATGAATAAAAAGGGGATGGATAAATGAGTGGTTTTCTAATAAAATGGTAATGGATGAATGATTTAATCTAAAAAGTAAAAATATGAATAACTATCTTATCCCAGGAAATTTATGTTTTTAGTGTAACGTTTGATAATCGTTATCCACAAACAGACATATAGATGACTCTATTGGTAAACAAACACATTCATTTATATGATAATTAATTTGTTCAAGTAGTTGAACAAAGTAATCATTAAAACATTATTACACTTATCCTTTGTATATCAATGATATATATATGACTAAAAGAATAACATTTCTTAAAAATTCAATAGTGAAAAATGTAAGGATTGTTGTTGAAAACACATACATATATCCAATGATAGCAACAGTAATCAAATGACGATTCACATGAAATAATGAAACAAGAACATAGATAATAGTACCATATGTGCTTTTAATCACTCCTGATATCAATCGCATTCAAATTCCTTTTTCCAACTTAGAAATACTTTCACATCAAGGCAATAGTCCACATCCCATGAAAGCCTTCTTCATTAGAATTTGGAATACTAGCCCAGTCTTTAAAAAAATTATACCAGAAGCACAATAGTGGAACTTCCAAGTTTTAGTTTTATAGAAAAACTGAAGACCCTTTCTAAATGCATGAAAGGGTTTATGAATACTAATTAAACTAACTAACTACAAAAATAAAATGCTATTAATTGGTACAGTTAAATCTTGAGTATCTTCTCCACAATAGGTTTGTTGGTCATAAGCAACATGATTCATTGTTTCGGCTGTTCTCCTTTTGATTTGAGTTGGCAGATTGCAAGCATCGGTTCCAATTCTAGAGGACGTCTGAGATGAGAATGGAGTTGAGCTGAGTATGTGGCATCATGGATTTTGGGAATGATACAACCGATCCCATTGGTTAAACATTTGAGGGTGGCCCTTCGACTATATGGTTTTACTAAGAAAAACCAATAGGTATCCCTAAACTTTGGATGCCGACGATTAATCTTCCATTCTTCTCCAACTCTTGATTGCATGCTTGCTCCAATGTCTTGGCTGACAGCAATTTACCTGGGGTGCATTGTGAAATCATGTTAGGAAAATAAAGAGTTTTATTGATTATCTCAATTAAATTACGTGTAGATAATCTACATCTGGAAACCTCTCTCTCTGCTTTCATGAGCTGTGACTGCCATTCTAAGAAAAGGATATCCTTGTGTGATTCTAGAATTTTGGGTAGATTTGCTACCTGCCCTTCGTTGATGTCTTGCCAAGCAAGAAAGTTTGTCAAAGTCTCATCGGCCTGTTCCAAATCCTGCCTAGCATCGACCGATTTTTCAACTATTGATGCCGTTATATCACAAAGGGGATCAACCAGAGAAATGTTATGACATAATAGTCTTAATTGTGTAACCAATGCTTTATTAATCTGTAGTGCTTCGGACTGGAAATCTGTAGGTTGCGGAAGACTGTTGAACTTCTCTACTTGAAGTGGCAGCAGAGCAATTTTCTCATCTTTCGTTTTCATCATTAGTTCATTCATTGTCTTTAACCTAGCCAATGCTTTGGATAATTCTTTTTGCTTTTGTATCGCGCTCGAGTCTATTCTCTGTTTCTCTTCAAGCAATTTCTTATTCAATTGATTGCTTAATTGTTGTTGTATTGATAGTTGTTGTTCGAACTGTTCAATTTTCTATTGTGCTTCGGACATTTGTGATTGCAACAAAAGAATCGCTTGGTCCTTTTCTTTAAGTAGATTACTTACTTCCGATGCCTTTTCCATAGTGGCTGCTGAATAAGCTCCGGAATACTAAGAAAGCTTTGTTAGGTCATCGGAAGGGTTAAACTCTTCTTTCCATACTACATTAGTTTTCTCTGTTTGTGCTGGAAATAGGGAAGATTGATCAAGTCTTCTCCTTCTCCTTTGTCGTTTCACTATATCCCTACGTTTGGGTCTGCAAAAGACATCTAATGGAGGTATGTCCTCCACCTGCAAAATAATTTGATCAGACGGATCTTTTGGAATCATTTCTAAGTCCGTGCTAGGGCGTAGGCCGATGGTTCCTTCATTTGGAACCATTGTTGACACTGTATCTTGTCCATCTATTACTTTGGGTGTATTGGCACCTCTTGGACCTTATAGATTGCTTATAATGGATTCAAATTGTTGCCATTCTTGGAGTAGTTTAGGATCAATCTGAGTATCCACATTGATATTTTCACTGCCTTATCATGTTCTTTTTTCTGCTCTTTCTCATATTCTTTCTCCTACTCTTTCTCCTGTTCTTGTTCTTTTCCTCTTTCGAGAATTTTTTCTACAACAAGGGGTTTGACAATTATTTGTTGTTCAGGCTCAGCTGATTGTGTTGTTGGGGTAGTAGCTAATAAGTCTAGAGGTAGAGTTTGCAACCTCTTTTCTCTGAGCTTATTGAATTCTATTAGAATTTCATCATTATATCGCATTTTGGCCAGCATTTGTACCTGGAATAATGACTCTGCCGAAGAAAACAAGTCATCAAAATCATCTCTCTCATGATCAAACCTTGTAAGTTTGGCTTGTTCAAGCATGGTATAGGCAACTTTCCTTGGATCGAATTGCCTATTAGGAATGGTTGCAAGATTAAGCATATTTATTTTCTCTGCCTCCTTCTCCACATGCTTATAGTTGTGCAAAGTGTAAACACCGCACTCAAAGGAAAGGTAGGCCAAGCCTGCTTCTTAGAAGTCGTAAGAGTCTTGGATGTTCTTGCAGTTATAATTTGGTAGGCCAATTCTCGGGCTAACAACTTGTCACGTATATACAGAGGAAGGACATGAGGTCTTGCAAGGCTACCAAAAACCCTTATGTATGTGA
>APFE031695678.1:0-10786 GCA_000404065.3 Pinus taeda | reverse complement strand
CATTGCAACAAGCACATGGAACACAAGTGTAAGAGCCACACACACAATTGACATGAATTCATGGCCATCACATTCACCAAATCTCTAGCACTAGATATGACCAAAGAGAGTGCAACCATGCTCTAATACCAATCTGTAACACCCCCTCCTAGGTCTACCCAAAGTAACCATTCCAACCGGGGTAAACATGAGGAGAGATGCTACTACAATTAGATTTGACCTCCTAGGTGAAATTAAGGAAGTGGCATCGATGAAACATCACATACAGTCATCCAACATCATCAACATACCCCTCAGGAGACAAGTCATCTACTGAGACAACCTATCCCTAGGTCCCACTACTATTCTGCAGCTCTTAGCCCTTAGTTGCTCTCATGCTACGGGCAAGGGAGCGACCAAAAATCAAAGTCACTCTCACAGGCCTGCCAGCCAGTGATTGTGGTTCAAAATTTCCACTTCTATGTCAGCGACTCTGGGATTTGAGCCACTTTTCTAGCCCAAAATCTTGGCCTCTACCTAGAACTTGTAACTTTTAGAAATCATTAAAAACATGATGACAATATTGATCAATAAAAAATCATCCTCAGGACTAGGCCTGAGCATCCCCAACCGGGACTGATATTCTGTCAAACACTTGGCATCAATGAAACTTACAGGTCTAGTATACAAGACAAAGTGTAAATGAATGAAACAACTTATGAAATATCATCAGAAGGATCACCTCCTTATCCATTGAGCTACTAGATCATCAATTAGGTATTGCATCCATCCATTTAACAATTATAAGTAAATACATGAAATAACCATGACATCAGTCACACAACCATGCTTATAACCAAAATTAAACCATGTAAATGGCAAATTCGACCAGGTTCGAGACTTACACCTACCACTCAACCATAGACATGGCTGAACCAAATCTCTCTTTTAGTCAGTTACCCCCATGCCATATTCCAAGCATGAATGTGGGATCTCATAGAACAATCAATCGAAGAACAAACAAGGGAATCTAGAGGTTAATCCACCTCCAACCTCTCCAATCGTGATCACACCAAAACCGATGCTCCAATTACAACTGAACAAAATTGGAATTCTATTTGGAATCCATCACTATCCTTGAGGAATTTTCCATCTCCTTGTCTCTCAGGATTTATCGCAAAAAAAAATTAGATCACTAGGCCCTAAACCAAGACTTCTCTCTCAGGATTTACAATGTATCCTGCCAAAATCGGTCAAGGGACTCCTAGGCCTTTCAGAATGAACCTAGAGACCACCTCCACCCTAGATTTCGAAATCCATCCTGCAAACCAAAGTTCCAAAAATGAAATAAATAGCCCAACATGCCATGGCATCGGAAAAAGGCTAGGCTAGGTTGAAATCCACTGTCATAACCCAACAAAACCATGCCACCGAAAACAAGAGAACCATACACCAACATGCAAAGCCATGCCTATCCAAACCATCTAGGAAATCACACATGTAAAATGTTACCTGCAAGTATTCATGCTGGAGCTACTTAATCCTACTTTCCTTTCCTTGATCCTTGCTTGCTTTTCCTTTCCTTTCCTTTGCTCCAAACTAGAGTGCTCCAAGAAAACTCTAAGTGACCAAGAGAGTGAGTGAGAGAATAATGAGAGAGTTGCAAACTTGAACGTGAAAAAATCCATGAACTGACCCTTAGAAGCTTTTTTATGCATGAGACCTCTAATTTCTTCATTTTCCATTATTTTCCTTCAATTTCCTCCTCACATGCAACTTGTGATCTTTTACCTTCCTTTTCTCCTATTTTCATTTTTTCATAAATAAGTGCCAAAATGACTTTTAATGCCTTTTAATTCATTTTCCTTAGCCTTTGCCAATTTCCTTAGCCAACACACACATCCAGTGATGTCCACTAGGATATACTTTCCCAACATTCAACTTGGAATACGTGTCCCATAACTGTGGTCTTATTTTGCCTTTATTAACCTTGATTACATGAACTTTTCAGTAGGGTTGTTACATATTCATCTAAGTGAAGGATAAAAGGAGAGGAAAAGTTTAAAATTTTACCATTTCCCAAGCTATCTCTTATCCCTATCTGACCTCGCATGTGTGTAAAGAGGTTGAAGTCTTTTTGGGCAAATTCGTTGGGCAACAAACCAAATTTTGTGAAGGAGAAAGAGGTTGAATTTCAACCTATTCCTAGGAAGCTTGACTATAGTTGATTGAGGCTATTTGTGGATATTTTGATCAAGTTTGACCTAAGTTTTTTTAATGGTTAGTTTGACTTTATTTAATTGAATAGTTTAAACTATATCTCTTGTTGAAATGGACAATTTCTCTAAGAAAAGGTTGCTAGGTTTTTCCCTGGTTAGGGTTTTCCATGGATAAATTTTGTGTCTCTTATTTTTGGTTGTCTCTTCATGTTCCTACTTTCATTATCGTTTTACTTTGAACATTTTATATGCATAATTTCTTAATGATGAATGTGACACAATTTAAACTAATGAAGAAACCAGTGGAAGTAATTATCAATCTAGGAAATCATGAAAAATAAACATGGAATCAAAGCTATGGTGAAAAGAGAATCCTTGAAGAGAAACCCTAGTCCAAAACTATGAAGGACGAAGTGTATTCCAAAGAAGGCTAAGGTTTTTCTATGTTTTGGCCAAGGTTATGAATATGGCCAAAGCCCTAGATTTAGGGTCAAAATCTATCTCTTGGCAGGCCAGTTAGCTTAAGAACTAAACCATAGGCCTAGAAGAGACTGAAAAAGGAATCAACCTATTTGAGAAAGGTCGTAGGAAGAAGCAAGGGGTCTAAGAAACATTAGGAAAAATTGATCAAGGTCAAAAAACTAGTCAAACTAGGCCATAGAACTAGAGGCCTAAAACCTTTTGTCAATTCATGACCAAAATGCCTCAGAAGGCCAGCAAGGGTGGAAAAAAGTTGCCAATGATAAAACTATGGTTTAAAGAGTTTAATCATATGCTCTTATCGTTAATTAAATAAGTAAGGCTTTAACAAGTTTAAATTCAAACAAGAACTCTAAAGTCTCATTGGATAACCTCTAGGACAAATTTGAAACATGTTTCAAGAATGTTGTTTATGTTGGTTGAGATATGGTGACATGGGAGATGGTTATTTTGATGATCGGAAGCTTGTATACATTTTTTTCTTTGGAGTTGTTTCTAATCTCTAGTTTGATAAAATAAGACTTGAAGGAAGTAATCTCAGTATGATTTCTTTGAAAATGTATTCTGGGAAATTGCGCATGAAGTTATTAATTATGCGAAAATCATTATACTTGTGCCAACAACATTTGGTAACCTAAAGTGTGATATGTTGGATTAAATTTTGTAGGACCTATGTGTATGCAGAAGTAGGGTGTTGCTTTTGAAACTACAAGATATTAGAGTATTGATGCCATTTGGTGTCATGAACCTTGTACTGCTTTGAAGAAATCTTGTATGCTTAAGTAACCGATTTGGAAGATGCCTTGCATATGCTGTTAATATTGTTGGTTGCTGATGCTAGGGTATTTTGGTGCTAAAGGATGGGACCTATTTTGTGAATATGACATGTTTAATGGATTCCTGTCCTAGAATTCTGAAGTCTATTCTTTGCACATCATGGCAGTCAAAATTGAAATGAGGAGTGGGAACACTATTATTAATATATATGAAGAGAGCACACTTTAATGGATGAGTCATTTTATACTACTATGATGTTTTTGAGAAGGCCGGGCTACTTGATTTGGAAGGGTCGAAAACAATATTCAATTGAGAATACATAGTTGCAATGTTATTCTTGCAAGAATTCCATAATTAATTACTAGTACTAGTGATACAAGAAGCGTAACTAAGTATGCTTAGGATATACTATATTATCTCCTTTGAAAATACCTTTCCCCAAATATTTGTAACTATGGCTCGACTTGCTATATTTTGTCCTTGTTGATGATATTTGGAAAGTATTGTTTCTTTATAATGCTACAAGAAGGCTGAATACAAGCCCTACAAAAGAGATAATGTACCATTAATCTTGATATATTTGCCTGGACTAATATCAAGATGGAGCATCCTTGATTATTTGATGACATGATGAATTTGATCACGTGTAGATGCATGGGGACTATATGGTTTTGAAAATTTGGATATGGATTTTGTTTGTTTGTTTGTTTGTATATGATCAAGTCTGTTAGACTTACATAAGGTGTAAATGAAAATTCTAAATCTAGGGTTTGTAAGCCCTAGAAGACTTGAAGACTTGGATATAAAATCACCAGGGTTTGTAGATAAAATTCTAGAGATGGATCACTAATTCCACTTAATAAATAAACCCTAGCTCATACAAGGGAGGAAAGGAAGGCAACATTCTAATAATGAGGACAAGGATGATGAGTTGCAAGATGGATGCAAGAAGGTAAGGAATGAGAGGAAGGTTCCCTACAATCCTTAGATCAAAAGATAAGTATACTATATCTCTCTTCCTTGATTATTATTATTTTTCTATTATTTAGCCTCTTGTATTTGTTTCTTTTACTGGGTTATAATCGTTCTTCCATGACCTTCTAGTGAGGATTGTAGGTACACCATGAATAATTCCAAGGCTTTGTACATAGATGGAAGTTTTAGAAGAATGAAGCAAGGTTTGTGGCAAGAGGATTATCCTTGGAGTGATTCATGTTCAAGAGGGAGAAATTGTATTGATTTTTAGAATCATACAGAAAGAGATCCTAGTTTAGAGGAAGTAGGTAGGCCAACAAATTGAAGGATGTCATTAAGCTGAGATATGTGGAAAGTAAATTATGACTTCAAGTTGGATTTACAAAATCAAGAATTTGGTAAATGACATAGAGAAGTACAAAGCAAGGATTCTCCTAGGAAGAGGGAGAGGATTGTGAGAAGAAATTTGATCTAGTTGTTAGGTACATTTTTGTTAGAACTTTTATATCTATTTCTTCTATTATGGGTTACATCAGGTGGATGTGGAGATTGATTTTCTCAATGTAGTAATTGAGGAAGAAGAAGTGCACATGGAAAAACTATAGACTTTGAGGTACATGTGAGGGAATCTCATGTTTGTTGACTAAATAAGGATTTTCACTAACCTATGGCATGATATTCATAGATCGATGGATATATGAAGAGTCTTGGTTGATATTTTTATCATATGACTTGTTTATGATGGGAGTAGACGGAATCACATGTCATAGGAAGCAACAATGGAAAAAATATTTGCCTTTGTACTAAAAGGAGCAATCATGATAGAGGGAGTTGATCTCTATGTTCGAGATGAAGAATCTTGGTTGGATACATTAGTTCTTCAGGCTATAAGTGTGGAAAAAGCTGAATGAGATCTTTCTTTTTCAAAAGTAAGTGTATTGTTATGATACTTTCGAGATATGGGATGATGGATAGCTAGTTTATGGCCATTCCCATGGTAACCAATCTTAAGAAGCTAAGTGGTAGAGGGAGCAACCCGGATTGCCTCAAGTAGGATTTCAGGGTAACCGAAAGGTAGCTATGGTGAAAGAAAGTTGGCCAATTTATTGTTGAGATGACGCATGAGACACAACATGTGTTGAGGTACCAACATGGTACAGTTGGATGTGGATTTAGATGTGTCTCATACATTTGCTGGAATTCATATATTCATATTGGGCTTGAGATGATAAAAATACATCTGGATGATGATTCAACTTTGGGTTTTATATGATAAGCAGAAAGCTAACAACACTATTGAAGTAGAGTAAATTATAGCTTGTTTGGCAAGTTGTGAAGCCGTGTGGCTTTGGAAGATATTTGTAGGGTTGTTTGATCAAGTGAAGGAGACAACTATGATGACATGTCAAAGGATGGGGGACAATGAGGATCCTATGTATTCATTTGATCGAGTTGGTTTTTGAAATTCTCACAAAGCCTTTATCCCTAGATGAAGCTGACATACTTGTGGGACAAGCTTGGAGTGAATGGGAATGCTTCCCTTGGTTGAAGGGAGTGTTGATGTTGTAGCATCAAAGGACAAATATTCTCCCTATGTCATGGATTTTGACCAAGAGCCATGGTTTATGGATGGGGAGATTCGACTAGTGAGCATCGAGGCATGGATTTCTCCCCTGTTTATGGGTTATCTGACCATATTGCCGTGGGTTTTGGCCAGTGGGTTGAGATTTTTCCTTATAGAAATGGGCAAGTATTTTTACCATTCAATAACACGTGGTGAAATGTGTGAATGGTAAATGGGCCTTGGGTTTCACCCTGGGTTAGGTGGGTTACTGACAAGACTCCAAGTGATGACTTGGTAGATTGCTAACCCAAGGAATAATCTTGTATTAGGGGGTTCTTGACCTTCCAATGGGTATTTGGCTTATGTTTGACTAGATCCTTTATAATGGAGACAAGATTAGTGGGCTATTAGTTCCATTTGCATGATGTTGATGTAGGATGATTTCCACATGTAGTGGACAGATTCATCAACATAGCTGGGCTCATTCAAACTTTTCTTTGAATAAATAAATTTTTTCAACAAGAGAACATTTGGAGAAGTCATTATGGATTCCTCCCTAGCTAAGAGGGAGCGTTGGATTTGGTAGCTATGGTTGGTCTTCATAATCAAGTTTTAGCCCTCCAAATATATAAAAAATGATAAATATAAATGTGGATTCCGAGTTAGCTTCAAAAGAGGGAAAATTAATTTAGAAAATCAAAATTTTGACTCCAAATAATCAAGTCGGCCAAACATGGAATGAAACCCATTCAAACTCATTAAGATCACTATATAACTACATTCGTTCTTCTCCTTCAACAAGAAAATTTAGACCATAACATCAAGATATCTTCTATTCATCTAAGCAAAGGAGAAAAGGATAGGAGAAGTCTGAAGTTTGACCATTTACCAAGTTATCTCTTATCCCTGTTTGACCTCATACGTGTGGAAAGAGGTCGAAGTATTATGGGAAAATTGGGCAACCAACCAAATTCTGTGAAGGATTAGGAGGTCAAATTTCGACCTATTCCTAGGTAGCTTGACTGTAGTTGATTGTGGATATTTGTGGAAAACTTGACCAGGTTTGAATTGGTTTTGTAATTGGTTAGTTTGACTTTATTTGAATGGTTTGTTTAGATTGTATCTCTTATTGAAATGGGCAATTTCTCTAAGAAAAGGTGGTTGTGTTTTTCCCTAGTTAGGGTTTTCCTAGGATAAATTTTGTTTATCTTATGTTTGGGTGTCTCTTCATGATCCTATTGTCATTATTGTTTTATTATTGAATATTTTCTACGTATAATTTCTTAATGGCGATTGCGACACAAGTTAAACTAATGAAGAAATCATTGGAAGTAATTATTAGTATAGGAAATCATGAAAAATCAACATTGGTTACCATCACCCATGAGCCAATAATGGATATGTGCAACCAATTATCTTTGTGGAGGGTACAATCAGAATGGTTAGATGCAATAATGGAAATACTCCTAAAATTCTTAACATCAAAGACATGAAAGCATCCCGCCTCTTCTTTTCCATTTATTTCATTAAATGGATATTCTCCTCAACTAGACATTTATTTGTATTTTGTATTTAAATCCACTAATGTTTCCTGTTTCTAAAATGGATGAGTTATATAACCCAAATATAGCATCCAAAAGACCTAAAAAATAGAAAGAATAGGTGTTCAAGCTCAATCCTGAATAAGAAGATGCAATAAAACTTGAAGTAGAAGTTGGTATTCTAGGGCGCATCTATAGTGAGACATGATATATCATGGATGTATTGATTGGGGTGATTTTTATTAAATATTTAAAGAGGAAACCTTTAATAAACTACCTCTCCTTCCTGATGACACAATTCCAGATGGTGTTTTATACCAATTAATTAAAATTTCATAGGTACATAGATTTATAAACTAACATCATATTTTCCTTGTTCTGATTTTATATCTTGGATTATTGTTGGCGCAAAAATATTAACAGGGTTGAGACCCCGGGTTTGGGCACAGGGGCCAAAAAAGCTTTGTTGTAGTCTAGCACAATGCCGACATTTTCACCTTATCCAGGGAGGATAAGGAGATTCACCTGAGGTGTGTCGCGACCTTCGTAAGATGTGGGATGGAAGTCCAGTTTCAGGGCAGAGTCGCATAAGGAATGTAGGGGTCAAAGAGCCTAGACTGTGTCAATCAGACATCCAATCACAATAGATCATGAACATACAAAAGAGAAATACACTACATATATGATCATATTAAATTTTTTTTAAGAAACTGTGTAACCATCCATGCACTATACAAATATCCCAACATACTCCTTTTTTATTAACACATTCATCATTACAATATTACATCTAGCTCGAGAGCCTCATATCAATATCACACAACTATCATAAGAGATCAATACATAACCACATCAGTAGATATAGTGTGACTTGAACAACTCCGCAACAAAATTTCAGTATTCTCTGCCTTTCCTTTTCCACATGCCCTTGTATTTACGCACTTGCTTGGACTGCCAGTTCTTTCTTGGAGGCTCCAAATTCTTCCTTGTTCAACTAATTTTGTTGCTTGGCTGTCATTATTCTTCTCCGCTCGGTTGTGGCTGATTACTTCCGCCATTCCTCCACAACTAATAGTGCTTAATGAGTTCCTTCCTTCTTGCCAACTGTCTTCCTTACAACTTCTCAATGACTATCTCTGCAAAATATCATTATCCTTCCAACTTATCGTCTACATTCTTTAGGTACCCAAAACAAAGGACCCAATGGTCCTAACCATAGTTCATTGACTCATCCCCGAGTCAATATTTTGATGGTGATGTTGATGCTACTGATGCTCCTGGTGCTGTTGATGCTTCTAGTGTTGTTGATGCCTCTAGTGTTGCTTCCTATGTTGCTTCCCCTTAACTGGCCCCTTCAAACGAAGGACCCAATAATTATCAATAGGGTAGACATTGAAAACCAATTTATAACATATATTACCAGCAAATCCATTTTTTAGCCATTATCTCCCAAGGTTCATTAATTTTTTTTTCAACTTGAGGTGGAACTTAATGATTAATAAACATTGTAGTTTCCTTTGAACTATTGGTACCTCATGAAGAGATGATGGGCCAACCCAAAATATTTACCAGGGAGAATTGGGATGTACCCCACCAGTCATTTAAGGACACCTTTCAAAGTTATGGTGGCTCTCATTAGTAGGTTATATGTGTAGGTTTTAACCCTGTACAGAAATTACCTGCATGTGAATTCTAAAACACAGAAAATAAACAATGCGAGAGCATAACACATAAAACACATATACACAGAGATTTCCCCTGGATTCCAAAACCGGGACCACCAGCTTGATTTTTCATTATGTTAGTTTCAATGCTACAATACATATTTATACATGTCGAAGCATCCAATACCATGGACCGAAAAACCATCATGTCCAAAACCATGGACCGAAAACCATCACGTCCAAAAAACATGTGTGAAAATCATGCACAAAACCATAGGTGGGTCCACCCAACCTAACATAGGTCCAAAATCAAAATTTCCCGTGGCGCTACCCTAGACCCCATAAAGTGGGGTTACGGGTACACCTCAAACACCATGTGACCCCCCCTCGCTACACAATCGACACAATGAAGGGGGGAGGGGGGCGCTTCGCCCCCCCTCTAACCCCCTAGTTAACTACGTGGGCTAGTCATGGAAACAATATAACACAACCCAACATCCTCCCACTTGTTGTTTTCTTTCCACAGGGGGCCACAAGAGAGCTTAGTTATTTTTCCAGCCCTGAAATGCCCATTGTCTCTCTACACCAAGAGAGCTTCTTAGAGCTCACAGATTTTGTCAATGCATCTGTAGAATTCTTCAAAGTGTCCACCTTTACCAGCAACACCTTTTTGTCTTCTATCATATCCCTCACAAAGTGATACTAAACATCAATGTGCTTTGTCTTTGAATGATATGCGGGGTTCTTTGCCAACGAAAATTGCACTTTGGCTGTCACGTCCATTCCTTATGGATCCCTGTACTAACCCCATACTTGAAACACAATTATCTACAACCAAACTGCTTCCTTGCTTGCATGAGTGGCTGCCATGTATTCTGCCTCTGTAGTTGATAGTGCCACTACAGATTGTTTCTTACTCATCCAAATGACTGCACCGCCAAATAGGTTAAACACATACCCACTTGTAGATCTTCTCTGATCTAGATCTCTAGCCTAGTCTGCATCAACAAAGCCACGAATATCCAACATTCTGTCCAATCCTGATCTTCCTTGGTAGCACAAACCATAATCACTAGTGCCATGCAAATACTTGAAATCCCGCTTCACTACTGTCCAATGCTCCTTCCTCTTCCACTTCTTGTGTCTTGGGACACTTTTCAGTAGATAACCTCACACCTACAGGAATAGGAACCTTCATCGGTTTACTATCCTGCATATTAAACCTCTGCAGTATTGTCTCAACATACTTCCTCTGGTTTAAGAGCTTCCTCTTTGCCTGATCTCTTTTAATTTCCATGCCCAAAATATAGTTTGCATCACCAAGATCTTTCATGTCGAATTTGGAGGACGATTGGGTCTTCAAATCCTGGATAATTTCTTTGTCATTTCCAACCAACAACATATCATCCACATACAAGACTATATAAATAACATGGTCACCAGTTAATATAAAATACACACAGTGATCTACTTTGCTTCTGGTGAAGCCAAGTCCCCGTATAAATGTATCAAATTTATGATACCACATCCTTGGTGACTGTTTTAACCCATATAGAGACTTCTTTAACTTGCATACTAGTTCTTTCT